>CAUYRT010093775.1:0-44730 GCA_963574885.1 Lepilemur ruficaudatus
GCCAACTAAATATATATAGAAAAAAAATTAGCCGGGCATGGTGGCGCATGCCTGTAGTCCCAGCTACTCGGGAGGCTGAGGCAGAAGGATCGCTTCAGCCCAGGAGTTTGAGGTTGCTGTGAGCTAGGCTAATGCCATGGCACTCTAGTCCGGGCAACAAAGTGAGACTCTGTCTCAAAAAAAAAAAAGGAAAAAAAAAAAATTAGCCGGGCATGGTAGTGCATGCCTGTAGTCCCAGCTACTCGGGAGGCTGAGGCAGGACGATCGCTTGAGCCCAGGAGTTTGAGGTTGCTGTGAGATAGGCTGATGCCACGGCACTCTAGCTGAGACAGAGTGAGACTCTGTCTCAAAAAAAAAAAAAAAAAAAAAGTTAAAATTGTTGTCCAGAGGTAAAAGCATGTTTAAGAAACCTTACCTATCACTTGGTGGTCTCATATATAAATCCTACAACTGGCACGCAAACATTAAGCTTAAAAGATGAACCATCCACTAACAAATGCAATATGAGATGGTTTCTTAACTTGCCTCAAATACTAACTATAATTACAAAATGTTCTCTCTGGACCTTATTTGGTCCTCTGCTGCGTGGCTTTGTACTTTCCTAAGAAACCTGCCACAGGCATGTTTGCTTACTTCAGAGCCTTTTCCCTGCCCTGTTCAGTCTGACTGTCTGTGCCAGTAGATGACACGTCCTTCACGCCCCGGCACACACTCACACACATCCTGCTCTGGGCTTCTGGAGTGTCCTGAAGGCTCACGGTGGAGGTAGATCTTGAGCCACTGGTAGCAGTGGGGAGGGTTTGGAGTGGCTGAGGGAGGAGCTACATAATCACACAAAGGAATGATAACAATAGTGACAATGACAGCAGCTGTTTATCGATGGCTTCCTGTGTGTCCATACATTCACATGTAACGTAGTCCATATTTCACGTGCGCCTCACAACCTCTGCGAGAAGCACCTATGGATGAGGCGACAGGCCTAGAGAGTCCTATGATGTGCCCACGCCCCACAGTTAGTGCAGCAGCTGAGCTGGAATCCAAAACGAGGCCGGCCCACCTGTTTCTGAGGTCCAGTGCTCCCTGACAGCCTCTCGTGGAGGTGGGCATTAGGAGAGGGGGTCCATCCACTGCCCAGAAGGGTCACCTCAGGATTTCTGGAGTCATATGCTGGGCCTGCCCCAGATCCTGGACTGAGGAGTATAGCCCATGGCTTTGGTACTTGTGGTCACGTGTGCTTGTGGAGGAGGGTTTTGGAGGGGTATCTGTTCCAGAGGAGTCCTATAAGCAAAGCAAGGGATGATGTCCCTTCCTGGGAACAGAATTACCAGAAGTTCTTTATTATTCATGGTTTCCCTTCAGTCCATCAGAAAACACTACAAAGCCACCATTCTTGATGGAGCTGTGCCCGTCCAGTGTGTCCAGCTGGGCTGGCCTTGGGTGATGACCAACCGGGGACAGCCTCGCCGCCTCAATCCCCCGTGGCCTCTGATTCAGCGGATTGCGTGTGTCCTGGACTTCAGAGCGCTGATGAGGCAGTTCATCTTTGATTTCCTTTTCATCCCTCATGACAACCACCACGTAGCGTTTTCCTAGAATCTGGCTGAGGTCCCACTACCAGGGAAGGCTCAGAACGGAGTGTCTGTAAAAGTCACCCCTGGCCACGGGGTGGGGGGGAGCAGAATCACCCCAGACGAGGGTGACATTGCTCTTGCCAGCCGGCAGCTGTAGCTAGTGGTGGGACTGCCTCCAGTCACCAGGTAGGGGATGGAAAATCAGTCCCCCGAGGAGGAATGCTGAAGTCAGTGGAGCTGACTGTAATGGCTTTTCTCGGACAGGTTTTCTGCCAGTGTGGGCCGGGGAGACTCAAGTGTTGGTGCGGGCAGTGTTTGCTGAGAGCCTGGAGGGAAAATATCTACTACTTAGTGAGCGTGTCCTGAGTTCTTGGACAGTTCTGGGTGCTTGAGGCACATTGTCTAATTTTCCCCCTCGTGGCAACCCAGTGAGATACGATATTCCCATTTTAGAAATGAAGCAGCGGAGGCTCCGGAACTCGTCTGAACTAAAATGTGGCCAGGGTTCTGATGTAGGCCCAGAGCCAGTCTCCATCCGCCACAGCCCCTAACAAGTGGTTGTGTGGACGTCGCTGCTGAATGATGTCTGCCCCAGGTTTCCCCTGGGGACCCTCAGGACTGTGGGTGGTAGTCTCAAGGAACTGGGAAGATGTGGCTTTTTTCAGGGCCAAAGAGCTGGACAGAAGTGCTGGGGGGACCTGGGCACAGAATAAACCTTGTTGGGTTATTTAGTTGGAGCACTTCCCTGACCCTCCAGCCATTCTGCCTTTCTTGAGTGGCAGTCTCTGATGGGAAAGGGGCTGAGTGCTGACAAATGTGTCGATAAGTGAACTCCCTGGGAAATCGCCTTCTATCCTTAGAGAAGGCGCGTGGCAGGGCAGCGGGAGCCCAGCGGGGAGCCAGCGTGGGGTGCGCCTTGCCTGCGCCGCCAGCCCCCCGCCCTGGCTGTGGGCTCTGCGCCTCTTCAGCACTTTCATTCTGTGTCACACAATGGGGTACTTCGCTGTAGCCGGCGTATTATTGTCCAGAATCTGGATGTTTCCTGTCCACACTGCTATTTCCTGGAGGGAAGGAGCCGTACCTTCCTGGTGACACATGAAGATCTTGGCCCATCTGTGTCTGTGGCTCCTTTTTGGAGTTTCCCTCTTCCCCTCCCTGGCTCCCTCACAGCTTGTGGCTTGTCCGAGTGGCCCAACTCCTGCCTTACACACCCGGGGTCAGCATTGTCTCGCATTCTAGTGAGCCTGAGATCCTTTTAGAAAGCACTTGCTTTTCTTATTTGCTAGGCCTCTTAATTTATAGCCTGTTGGACCCCATTCCACCCATCACAGGACTCTCTAATCTTGCTGTGGGACATTGCCATCATAGCACGCACACATTAGAAAGTAAGTTTTGTACTGCAATCATAATTTGGCAGAAGGCCCAGGGCCCTCAGGCTTGTAGCAGCTTGGTGCTCTGGGGGTAGGAAGAACAAAACTGAGGCATGGACCCCTGGCACAGGGCCTGCTGAGCCCCAGGAGCTTGGTGGGGGTTTGCTAAAAGCGTTTAAGTCTTGGTTGGTCTCTGAAGCAGTTTGACCTTCTTGTCTTTCCAGAAACTAACAGTCGCCCTTTTCTCTGCAGAACATGGAGAGTTTCTGGCTCTGGACCTTGGAGGGACCAACTTCCGTGTGCTTTGGGTGAAAGTGACGGACAATGGGCTCCAGAAGGTCGAGATGGAGAACCAGATCTATGCCATCCCTGAGGACATCATGCGAGGCAGCGGCACCCAGGTACGGCCCTTTTCTGACACTCGCACAGCCATAGGGATCCCTCTCAGCTGGAGCTCAGGCTACTCCTGCTGTATTTCATACTAGCATGCGCTCAGGAACAAAAGGAGTGAATGGAGGGGAAGCAGTAAGATGCTAGAATAGAATCCAGTAAGATGCGATTCCAGTGTTGTCACATCTTGGGCCCCGGGGCTTGAAAGAGGCAGAGCCCCGTGACTCCTAGTCCCGCTGTTCTTTCCACCACGCCAGGCCACCTCCTGAGACAGGAATTTCTGACCATGAGTAGAACACGTGAGGGAGATATTTTTAGACCCTTTACTTGTCTTGGGGGGCGGGGTGGCCCTGAGGTTAACCTCCTCTCCTTGTTTTAATGCTGGGGTTGGCAAAGGGAGGCTGGGTCCCTGGTACTGTGGGCATTTTAGCTCTCCTAAGGCTGTGACATGGCTCCAGTGTAGTGTCAGGCAGGAGACAGCGGGCAGAGGCTCTTCCACTGCCCTTCCCTGCCCCCCCATGGCTGTCCCAGGCCGCGGTATTGAAGAGTCTGGGCCTTGTGTTTGGGCAGTCTGGCTGTGTGATTCTGGGCAGGTGATAGCACTTGACAGACTCTCAGTTTATTCATCTGTGGAGAGGGATGACAGTACCTAGATTGTCGTGCGGATTAAAGGAGATGATGCCCATTCTGTATTCAGTACAACGCATGGTGCGTAAACTAGTACCCTTGCTGTTTTCCACAGGGAAGTCTGTTTATCTAATTGCACCTTCTTACTCTGCTCTTGGTTTCTGTGTCTGGCACTCGCGTTGGCAATTGCATCATTGCTCATCATGGAGGATGTGGTCACCTTTTTTCTTCTATCCCCCGCCACTGGCCCCATCCCCTAGATCGCAAATATTTGAGAACCAAGTAAACATGACAAAACCAGAAAAAGTACCTAAAGTTTGGCTATGATTGTGAAAAAGACTTGCAACGTAATGATGATGTGTTAGGTGGATTTTTAAGTTTCTTATGAGAACAAGAGCCTGCGTGCATTTTTATTCCATCTGTGTAGCTTGTTGCTCGTACCTCAACACCATGAAGGGCCCAGGGACCTTGCAGTCCTTGCAGTGTCCTCCCCAGAGCCTGGCGAGGGCTCGGGTTCCTGCAGACAATGAAGTGTGTCTCTGCCAGTCGAGAAAGAATCCATTTCAAACATTCAAGATGTGAGTAAAGTTTTACTTGAAAAACTTACTTTAAAATCTCTCAGACTGCTTAGGTAGAGAGTATGAAGAAAATTACTTCTATTATTATTACTTCTGTATAACATATAAACAAAATGTTCTAGTCCATATTTAAAAAAAAAACACCAACTGTGAGACCCAGCTGGAAGAAGCAATAAAACTAATGGGATATTAGAAAAATGTTGAATAAATGGAAAAGAAAATGCCATATGAAAATGAAACAGAAAGAAAACTAGAAGAAAATATGGGTGTCTATTTTACTCTAAGGAATGGAAAGAACACAATATACCTAAAAAGCAACAGAAAACACAAGAAAGGCTAGAAGTTCATAGTGTCTATTTTAGTGGTGGAATAATGGTGCCATTTTTCCTATATTTTCCATTTTTTTGGTATTAGGTATCAATATTTTAATTAAAGAAAAACAAATAGTTTTAAAATGCAATTTAGTTAAAATCAAGACCAAAGCCAGGCATAGTGGCATGCGCTTGTAGTGCCAGCCACCCAGGAGGCTGTGGTGCAAGGATTGTTGAGGCCAGGAGTTCTAGGCTGTAGTGTGCTATGTTTGTGTGCCTGTGAATAGCCACCGCACTCCAGCCTGGGCAACATAGTGAGACCTTGTCTCTAAGAAAAAAACAACAAAACACAACAAAACACCAAGACCAAATCACCAAACCCCAAACTGCAAAGGTCTTTGAAGAACTGTGAACCTGGGCAGTAGGTCCCTGGGTGAAGTCTGTCTTTTGGCACATTAACTTCCACTGAAGAGAAGTGTGTTGCAAACCTGACTAGCAGCCACTTAAGATTTTAAAAGTGTATTTCGTGGGAAGGGAAGACTCTCAGAGCCTTCAGAGCCAAGTATGGAAAAGGCACTGTTCTAACTTCATAAAACGACACCCTTTGAGCCTTTTTATGACAGGAAGGTGTTAGCTCTTTCTCTCAACATCCTATTCTTGAGTCCTCAGCAAACAGAAAAGGAGATAGTCTTCCAATCCAAGGAAGCAGGTGGTCTCCTCTTCTCACTTTCAATAAGGTGTAGGTTCTCTGAACCCAGCACTGGCCAGTGGAACTTTTTGCAGTGATGGAACTATTCTATATCTGCCCTGTGCAATACGGTAGCCACCGGCCGCCTGTGGCATTGAGCACTTGAAATGTGGCTGGTGTGACTGAGGAACTGAATTTTTAATTTTTAAAAATTATAATTAATTGAAATAGCCACAGGTGGCCAGTGGCTACTGAATTGGGCAGGGCAATATTTAATGCCCCTTCTATGCTCCCCTGTTGGGAGTGTAACTGGGAAGGAGCAGTGCTCACGGCCGAGTGAGGGGAAACCATTTTGCTTTGCCAACTTCTAAAGGCCCTTCCCCCACCTTTGATGACTCACCTTATCTCTTTGCACAGCTTCTACAACTTCCTTTTTTGGATAAATACTGTCTGTACTAAAGGTCCTTTTGACTAGCGTACCAGGAAGAAGGTGCTGGGAATTTGTTTAATATACATATCATATAATTTTGTCTCCGATCAACTTCCTGACAGAACAGAGCTTGCTTAATATCTTCCTATTTACATATTAAAATACTTGACTTCTGCTCAAGGGAGTTGGCTCATGTACCTTAGTGATCCCCAAGGTGGTAGAGCCTTGTCCTTCCCAGCCCTTATGTTTTGGTTTGGAGGTCTAAGTTGCAGCATCAGCTGTGGGTGACTTTGCATGGGATCAGACAGGGGACAGAATGGATGCAGGAAGTTCAGTGAGAGTGAGCCACCTTGCAGACTGGATGGCCTTGTCTTCCTGGGTCCCTCCTGCTGACCATACCCCAGGGCATCAGGGAAACCAATAAACCTGTCAGTTCCTTTGTAAATGCAAATACTTTTTGTGGTTTAGTGCAGTGGTTTTCAAACCAATGTCTGGATCACCTGGAGGGCTTGCTAAGGAATTGCTACCCCCAACCCCTGGAGTCTCTGCTGCAGTAGGTCTAGGATGGGGCCCCCTGATGTGTACTTCTAACATGTTCCCGGTGATGGTGGTGATGCTGCTGCTCCAGGACCACGTTGTGGGAACCTGTGGTTTAGCAGAATCTTCCTTCTTCCTGGAAAGGAAAAGGAGAGTTGTCCTCTCACACCCACCTTGGCTTTTAGATTTTTGCCACCTGGTCAACCTGTCCCTTGAAATCTGCCCAGCCTATTTGGCCTCTGCTTCCTTTTTGTACCAGAATGCTCATGGCCTCAGCCCCTAAGCATCTGGAGGGTCACCACCTTCTCTTTGAGGGTACTGAGTGGGCAAAAAGGAAGCCAGGAGGTCGTGGGCGTCGGGGCTGGTGGGAAGCCTGGCTTGTCATGAATACAGTCTTTCTAAGGCTCGGGAGCTGCTCGTGACCTGCTCAGCATGGTCATGGTTGGGAGGCTGCCCACCCACAAAACTCTATTTATTCTTCAGCGCTCTTCATGGACTCACTGGGTGTTCTGTTTTGAAGTCAGAAAACAAAGATAACTTCTTTGAATTGCCCCCAGGAGATTAGCTTTCTAGAACAGAGAAAAAAATATAAAAGTTACTTATTTTTGTTAAGTTGGTTCATAGAATGCCAACAGAGAATGTCCTACCCTCTCCCCCAGCCATAAGAGACAGGGATGCTAAAATACTTCTTGGCAGTGAAATGGGTTGTCCTTTCTGGTAAAATAATCAGCCGGGCATCCTTGTCAGCAGGGTTCTGACAGGGCCACCAAAGGATGTTCTGTTCCCAGGGCATGCAATGACTTCTGATTAACATTGGCCATGATTTCCCCTTCCTTGCAGGGTTATTTTGACAGGGGTTTGGGTAAATAGTCTCAGTAGGAAACCACATTTGATGAGTACTAATTAATGTTAAGCACTTATATATATTGACTGTTTTACTCCTTTTGGTAACTCCATGAGGACAGGTCCAGTTATCATTCCCATTTTGTAGATGAACAAATGGAGATTGCAGAGGAGAGGTGGGTTTTGCATACACTGAACTGGTTACTTTTGGAGCCAGAAATCCATGCTTTAATCTCCTCTCTGCTCCTCTTCCTGTGTCGTGCGCCCTTAGCTATTTGACCACATTGCCGAATGCCTGGCTAACTTCATGGAGAAGCTGCAGATCAAAGAGAAGAAGCTCCCGTTGGGTTTCACCTTCTCGTTCCCCTGCCACCAGACTAAACTAGACGAGGTAAGATGGGTTCTTCAGACACTTTTCTTGCTTCACTCTTGGGGCTGGGAACACTGGGAAGGACTCTGAGCCACCTGCTGTGGGGTCGTTGGTGGCTCTGAGTGGTTGTGCAGATGAGGCTCTGTTCTTCTGCACGACTGTGTGTGTGTGGGGGGGCATGTGGGTGACAGTAAAGAAGTGTCAAGAAGGGTGGGGTGCTCTTCCTTACTCTCCCTTCCACACATATTGCAGAGTATCCTTATATCATCCAGAGAAACAGGAATGAAAAATCAGGAACTCTCCTGATCTAAGGTGTTAAGTTAAAGACCCGTGGAAGAAATATGCTTGGGAAATTAATGATGTGAGGATGTAAGCATAGTCATGCGTGGCTTAACAATGGGAATGTGTTCTGAGACATAGGTCATTGGGCTATTTGGTCATCCTGTGAACATCAGAGTGTGCTTACACAAAGCTGGATGGTGTAGCCCACTACACACCTCAGCTGTGTGGTACAGCATATGGCCCCAGGCTGCAAACCTGCACTGAGTACTGTGGGTAATTGTGACGCAACAGTAAATATTTGTGTATCTGAACATAGAAAAGGTAATGCATTGTGCCGCAGAGTTACAACGGCTGTGACATCACTGGGCAATAGGAATTTTTCAGCTCCATCATGATCTTCTCGGACCACTGTCATATATGTAGTCTGTTGTCGACTGAGAATCGTTATGCTGCTCATGACCATGTCTTATTTTAGCAGTTTTGTGCCCTTCTCTTTCCACTTCTTGGCAGCAGCACATCATGAAGGAATCATTCACTTAATCTCCTCTCCTGGTCTTTGATGAGCCTGAATTCCTCCCTCCTGGGCTAGTTAGGAAGCAATACCCAAATTCAGTCATGACTCCAGGTTGGCCCAGCAGCAGAGATCTCTGCTAATGCTGGCTGTTTGAGGAGTATGGTCTGAGTTGTAGTTGTGGGAAATCAAACGTTCATTCCTTGGTCCTTTGCTAGAGTTTTCTGGTCTCCTGGACGAAGGGGTTCAAGTCCAGTGGAGTGGAAGGCAGAGACGTTGTGGCGCTGATCCGCAAGGCCATTCAGCGGAGAGGGGTAAGTGGGGTGGCAGGAGCCTGGGGTCTGCAGGCTCTCTGGGGTCTGAAGTCTTTCCCTGTCTGTCCTTGACTCAGCAGAAGAAGCTTTTGTGGAGCTTAAGGAGAGGTTTTCTTTCCTTTTCCCCGCCATGCTCACATGAACAGATGCCTTTGGGGTTTTTAGATTATCATGATGGATAAATAATCTTAGACTTGGTGCAAAAAAACCTCTTTAGTCCTTAACTTGAAGAAGACTTGAATATCATGTTCAAGTAAGAAAGTTGGAATGATGTTTACATGAGGGTGGAACAGGGCAGAAAGAGGACAAGACAAAGATCTTATCTCGGGAGGAGTTATGGTGGGGGGGAGGAGAAGGAGGAGAGAGAGGAGAAGGTGAAGGAAGATGAGCAGCGGTGCACAGCCAGTGTTAGGAGGGAGGTTGCCGCTGTTTGTCTAGTTCTAGACCCAGATTCCTAGTTCTAAACCTTTTGGGCTCCGAGTCGGGTTAGGAAAGGGGCAGCCCTGTTGCACTCTTGAGCTGTGTGTCTTGCTGCCCTTTCTCCATCTTCACATCTGTCACCTTTCTGTGATGATGAAGGTCAGAGCCCTCCTTGTCATCCCCACAGGACTTTGATATTGACATCGTGGCCGTGGTGAACGACACTGTTGGGACCATGATGACCTGTGGTTATGACGACCACAACTGTGAAATTGGTCTTATTGTGGGTGAGTGAACGCCGGCACAGGGGCTGGTACTGGCCAGCGCATGGTCGCGTCCGCTCGGAAAGGAAGAAGGAGACCATGGCTGCGTGTTCCTTTGCCCTTGATATTCGAGAGTAATGGTGCAGTCCCTTTGGAGGGCTGAGCCAGGCCTCATGGAGCTGGGGGTGGTAGAGGATTGGCCCATGTATCAGGATGCGCCAGGAGTTTGCTGGGCGGTCTCAGGGCAGTGGTGTCTGGGGAGACGGGAGTGCTGAACAACACTCCCTTGCCTTGGTCAGGCACAGGCAGCAACGCCTGCTACATGGAGGAGATGCGCCACATCGACATGGTGGAGGGTGACGAAGGGCGCATGTGCATCAACATGGAGTGGGGGGCCTTTGGGGACGACGGCGCGCTTAATGACATCCGCACCGAGTTTGACCGGGAGATTGACATGGGCTCGCTGAACCCTGGGAAGCAGCTGTGAGTGGCCCCTTGCTCTGCGGGCAGGGTTTGGGGTGGGCTCGGAGCTGAAGTTGGGCTTGGCGAGGGCCAGGGGTGGTTTCTTTACAGTCTTACATCCCCAAAGGGTTGCCAAAGTGCCTGTTGCTGGTTGGTTACGGGAATATTTGTGAGTTGCTGAGAGGGCTCTAAAACAGAGCTGGTGGATACACCAGATTATAGCTAATAATTTGGAATTATTAAAAAAAATTTAAAAAGCAGTCACTTTGGAATTTCCTATTCTGAGTCTAAGTCCCTTCTCTTTCTGGCCATCATCTATTTGTGAATTGCCCATAGAAACTGTGAGCCGTGTAAGAAAAGCTGTGTTGAGATGGCCAAGATTAGGGTCTCTGAAAGCTCCTTTTGTAGCTCCCACTCCATTGCTGCCCAGAGGACAGGCCATGATAGTCACTGCTCATTACTGGCCCACAGGGCCCCAGGGCTTTCTGCCCCAGCTGCAGGCAGACCCACGGCCCATGGAAAAGCTGGCTAAGGAGCTTCCTTGGCCTCCTTCCTGGACCTGTGGCCCAGCACGTCGTCCTTGGGTGGATTAGAGGAGGGGCTTCCGTGTTTTGGACCCTGAATGCTATATGCATGCGCCAGCCTGGCTAGACTTAGTTTTTAGTTACTTTGCCTCTTACAAAACATTATTTCACCCTTACAAACATTTATCAAATGTCCCTGTTAAAGATCTTGAAATAGAGATTGCTGTAAGCTCTGACGGCAGTTGCAAAATATTTTGAGCAATGCAGTATTTCTCTGGTCTTGTTGCTATGGTTGTTTTAGGACAGCTTTTAGTGCAGGTCTCTACTGGGAGAGGAAACTCTAACCCTATAAACCAGGTCAGTGGTGGGTAGCCTTTTTCTTTACAGGCGAGTCGTTGCTTTCTCAAAGCATGGTTTATTTATGTAAGTCATAAGCTCTCTCACATGAAACGTGCGTCCTTTACTTGAACTTTCTTAGGAACATACTGGTTGTATCTGCCATGGCTGCTGAGAGGTTTATGAACTGAAACATCATTCACTCAATGTCCACTTCCATTAACGAGGCACACCCACGTCATTCCGAGGAACCATATGTCCTTTGAAGTGTCAAAAGACAAATTTACCAGCCAGGCCATGACAACACACCCCTGGCTTAGGTTAGCCTTAGACAAGACAAAGCCTGGGAGGACATACACCAAATTGTTGGCCATGATAGCCCTGAAGTCATTATAGACAACCTTTTCCTTCTCTAATATGTTTCTAAGCAAATATCTTCTAAATTTGACTGGAACAAAGTATTTTTAAAACAGGAATAAAAACTTATTAAAAAAACCCACCCACACTGTGGAGCCCCAGGGCCCCGGGCCACTCCGCCCACCATAGAGCCAGCTGTGCGGGAGAAGATGTCACACCATAGAGCCAGCTGTGCGGGAGAAGATGTCACAGGCAGCGGGAGTTCCTCACTGTTGAAGCCAGGCCGCGAGCCAGGTGTCATGCCTCTGTCGGTGTGTTACCCCTGTGCTCTTAGCAGTTTTGCCAGCGCTCACTTAGCTCTGATTCTGCCTTACCTGGCTTTGGGGCTTGGGCAAGTCATTTCCTGAGGGCCTGGGTTTCCTGTCTGGTCGGTGACGTTGGAATCCCTTGCACACCTCTGCCCTGGGCCTCCTCCTGGCTGTAGCCCATCCTAGTTAGTACTGGCACGCCCAGGTGCCCTTCTTTCTTTAAGACCTAGATCCTTTCTGAGATACCCAGAAAAAGGGGCTTTTTTGCCAAAAAGAATTGCTGGGCTTGGTTTCCTCTGTCACATAGTCCTAGCGAGAAAGACCAATTTCTAGAGAAAACAGTACCACCTAGTGTTGAAAAGTTAAATTACCTGACTGCACTCTCAGTTTGGGGGCCAGCCTCTGCCTTCCTAAGACATCCCTTTATCTTGTCACCTGCCTGCTCAGAAGTGTGTTTCACTTCCAGATTCCCGAGACCTGACATTAGAGTTCAGAACTGAGCTCCAACTCACCTGTCCCCACCTGCCCTTGTAATCTTGCCCCCACATCCCCCCGCCCCAGGTTGTCTTCACACCGTTTTCTCTGGAATCAACATGTGGCCTGCCGCATATTTCATGAGATTGACTTTTTTTCTTGTAAATAAAAAATGAGATTTTATTTTAAAAAAGCGTTTCCTTGCTAGAGAAGAATTTTCAAAATCACTACCCTATGCATGACTTACTTTACCTAATACTCAGGCTGTTCCAGAATGTTCCATACTCCCTGGATGTTTCATTATTTGGCTGCTTAAAACCCATTCTTCTCCATGGTTCAGGGCTCACCAGCCTGCAGGGACAACCCAAGCCCCCCAGCTCCTCCAACCCCCTTGAGCTGTCACTTCTCCCCAGGTCTCATTCCTGGTGGTGGAAAACTTAACCCTTAATTATACACCAACCGCTAAAGTATGTTGAAATTTCCCGTGTGTGTATCGTGAGTTCAGGGACAGTGGGGACTTCATATCCCTGGTCTGTGTCTCCCTGCAGGTTTGAGAAGATGATCAGTGGGATGTACATGGGGGAGCTGGTGCGGCTCATCCTGGTGAAGATGACCAGGGAGGAGCTGCTCTTTGGCGGGAAGCTAAGCCCGGAACTCCTCACCACGGGCCGCTTTGAGACCAAGGACATTTCAGATATAGAAGGGTGAGTTTCCAGCCTGCCACCTCTCTAGTCGCTGGGTCTCCACAGGATAGACAGGTAGTTGGGGAATGAGGAAGTGGCACTGGTGTTCAACCCTTCAAGCAAGGGTAGACTGCAAGAGGGTCTCGCACAGCGTGGACCATGGTGGGCTTGTGGCTTCACGTCACTTACCAGTCTCCACTCCTGTTGACTTTGAGTGTGATTACTACCACTGTGCCCCCCGCCCCCCGGTGCTGGGAACAGTTGGCCTCCACATGCAGGAACCTGGGCCATGACACTGGGTTCAGTGCTGGAGGCTCTCAGAGGGCCCTGGAATGACTCATCTGTGTCTGCCTCCTTTCCCTTCTCCTGAAGCTCTGACATCTCATCCCCTGTTGCCGATTCTCAAAAAGATTTCTGTCCTGGCTCCTGCTTCATAGCAGAAAGATAGGCCCTGGATTGTCTAGAGAAATACCTACCCACTTAGCTCTAGCATGTAGAGCCATGGCCTGTATTTTCCCAGCCTGGCAGGGGTAGGGGTGAGAAGGGCCTGACTTTGTTTTTCAATTAACAGTATCCCAAAAGTTGGGTCTTATTTGCTGTTCTTGAGATGTCTGATTGTAGATTGAGGACCCAATGGTGGAGAGGAGGTCATTTTGGTGCCAAAAGGAACAGTGAAACAGTTTATATGACTTTGTTTTGAGTGGGAACTCTTAAAGGAGCTGTGCCTACTTGTTGTTAAACACCGAGGTGATGCAAGTGCTCCTGTTTGTGAGGCATTTAGTCCCCCTGAGAAGGGTGGGCAGGTGTCACAGCACCAGCCCTTTACTGCTTGCTTTAGACACAAGCTAAAGCAGTGCCAACTCCGTGGTGAAATGCAAGGGACTGTGCTTTAGGGAGAGGAAACCGGTGGGGCCACAGCTGGTGCACATGTTGAGAGGTCGCCAAGGGCAGAGACACTGTCTACTGTAAGACAGCTAATGTAGCACCAACACACATACACACACCCCTCGGTGTGTAAAGCACCAAGAGCAGGGTCTTGTCCTTACATAGCACTTGCACAAGAAATGCTAGTTTTTCTCATCAGGAAAAAGGGGCACCTGGCGGGGGGTGAGGCAGGGCAGCTCTGCCTCTGTATGTGTTGGGGTGGGTGGCTGTGTTACGTTCCCCTCCCCACTCCTTGTTCTGCCCCCAAGGGCAGGTGAGCCGAGGAGAAGGATTCTGCTCCTGCTGGGTGGTGGAGTTGGCTGGAGCTGAGGGGTTTCCTTGCTGCCCCCGCCCCCGGCCGCAGCGGGTTAGGCACACGCACACATGCCATCTTTTCTGTTTCCCAGGGAGAAAGACGGCATCCGGAAGGCCCGGGAGGTCCTGGTGAGGCTGGGCCTGGACCCGACGCAGGAGGACTGCGTGGCCACTCACCGCATCTGCCAGATCGTGTCCACACGCTCAGCCAGCCTGTGCGCGGCCACCCTGGCCGCTGTACTGCGGCGCATCAAGGAGAACAAGGGCAATGATCGGCTGCGCTCCACCGTCGGGGTCGATGGCTCCGTCTACAAGAAACATCCCCAGTGAGTCGGTTTCCAGGTCCCCAGGGATGATGGGGCTCCGAGAGCACCTGGGGACCTGGTTCCATGCACCAGCTCTGTTTTGCATTTCCAGGGTGATGTGGATAGACCATGGAGTTGAGGATCCTGGTAGAGTAAAAGTTCCCACCTGGGCAAAGTGGCAAGTGGGAGGATGTCACTCCCACTGGCACGGGTGGAGGTGACTTTCCAAAGGTGACCACTGACTTGGGCTCTGCTCTCCTTAGAGCTCCCCTGGCTGCTGGGTGCTCTTTTCACCACCCTTTTTTCTATAAGCTAGTGTTTCTCTCTTCACTCTCTTGTGATTCTTGGCGGTTCCTGCAGGTGCTATGTCCTCTGCCAGGGGCCACCCCAGCCCAGAAGGTCACCGGCCTCTCTGGCTGACTTTAGCACTAAATTGATTGAGCCCTGTCCACACTGTGATCCCTTGGGTCATATGTGCCCAAATGTTTGAATTGGGACATTGAAGATATCTATCTAGTGTGTCTACATATTTCCCCACGTGAATGCCAGGTTACGTTAAAAATGCCTTTGTTAACTTAATTGCTTGGTGCAGAAGTCCTCAGCCCTGAGATTTCCTAATCCTAGCCCAATACCTCAAAAACTTTTTTTTTTGAGACAAAGTCTCACTCTGTTATCCTGGGTAGAGTGCAGTGGCATCATCATAGCTCACTGCAACCTCAAACTGCTGGGCTCAAGTGATCTTCCTGCTTTAGCTTCCCAAAATAGCTGGGCCTACAGGCTTTCACCATGATGCCCAGCTAATTTTTCTATTTTTAGGAGAGACAGGGTCTCGTTCTTGCTCCAGCTGGTCTCAAACTCCTGAGCTCAAGTGATCCTCCCGCCTTGCTTGGCCTCCCAGAGTAGGAGTACAGGCATGAGCCACCCTGCTAGCCTCAAAAAACTTCAATGTGCACACGAATACCTGGGGACCTTGCTCAGAGGAAGATGCTGATTCAGAAGGTCTGGGGTGAGCCTGAGATCTTGCATCTCTGACAGCCCCCAGGGAGGCTTTTGGCCCACAGACTGCATATGGAGTAGTGAGGCCCTGGAGACCACGGCTAAAAGCGGCCACCATCTGGAGAGTTTCTTGCTGAACATAACCGCCATTGTCGTTAGCTGTTCAGACACCTTTGGGATCATTGGCAGAAACTTGTGAGAGAGAGGCCAAAGTCCAGGAGAAGAGCATTTCTGGTTTTTCTATTTTGGGTCTTTCTCAGGACAGTATCTAGTGAAGTAATGGAATGAGAAAAGTCACTGGTATTGGAATCACCGGATTCCACTGCGCTGCTCCCAAGAGGCTGATGGTACCATACAGAGCAGAGGAGCTGGGGGCTGTGGGCCAGCTCAGTGAGGAAGGAGGGCTGTGTGACTGCATGCAGAGGACAGTGACTTGTTAGAAGGGGTCCTTTTCTGTCAGTGGGGAGTGGCCCCAACCAGGCAGGTGGTCACAGTTGAATATCTGAGTTTTCACAGTGACTCCTAACTTGGGAAAAAGAGGAGAGGATGTTCAGGGCAGCAGCTGCTCCTGGCGCTTGGGCTGAGGTGGTGAGCTGCTGTCCCCACCCTTCGCACCACTGACCCTAACCATGGACACCTGTCTCTTACCCCATCTGGGCGACTGCAGTTTTGCCAAGCGTCTTCACAAGGCTGTGCGGCGGCTGGTGCCCGACTGCGATGTCCGCTTCCTCCGCTCCGAGGACGGCAGCGGCAAGGGCGCAGCCATGGTGACGGCAGTGGCTTACCGGTTAGCTGACCAGCACCGAGCCCGCCAAAAGACCCTCGAGCCTCTGAAGCTGAGCCATGAGCAGCTCCTGGAGGTCAAGAGGAGGATGAAGCTAGAAATGGAGCGAGGTCTGAGCAAGGAGACGCACGCCATTGCCCCTGTCAAGATGCTGCCCACCTATGTGTGTGCCACCCCTGATGGCTCAGGTACATGCAGGGTTGTCCCCTGGCTCACACAGTGGGCCTCTGTCCTGGTGTTGATGCCCTGAGGAGTCTCCTTAGCATAGGAATTGGACATTTGAACTGAAACATGTTTCTTCGGCTGTATTGCTAGGGAATCCTAGAGTTTGATAGGCTTGACCAAGGCATTCCTCTGCTAGAATTGAACAGTAATAAGAGTCCATATTTATTGATTGTTTACTATGTGTTAAAGCATTTTTAATCATTATTTAAAAAGATTAGTAGTTAACTTTGTTTGTTAACAAACTGCTATGTTTGGCAGAAAACTGACACACAAAGATGTTAAGAAACCTGCCCAAGTTCACACAAGTAGAAAATGTCAGAGCTGGAGTTCAAACCCAGAAATTCAGGCTCTAGAACCTTTTCTTGCTACCACCACATTGGTCTGGGTGGTGCTTGGCAAACTCTAGCCCACAGGCCAAATCTGGCCCGCCACTTTTTTTTTTTTGTAAATAAAGTTTTATTAGTACACAACCATGCCCATTTGTCTGCACATTGTTTACGGCTGCTTTGCACAATCATGGTGAAGTTGAGTGGGCGCAACAGAGACTGTATGCTTACTGTCTGAGCCTTACAGAAAAAGGTTTCTGACCCCTGATATAAGTCTTGCAACCTAAGAAATCGTGGTCTTTTCCCCATCAGAGAAGAGTTGACGAGTGGGCCAGTGCAGCACAGTTGGCACAGGTTCCAGAGACAGAGACTGGGATTTGGTGCCTGCTGCAACGTGTTCTGGTTGTATGGCTTGGGCAAGTGACTTAACCTCGCTCAGCCAGGCTTTAGTCACCCATAAGAGGGCAATGACATGCCTCCTTCATGGGGGAGCCTAAGGGTTGGATGAGGGGGTTCTCATTTTAAAAGATTTTTCTTCAGTTTCCTTCAGAGAGCTGGACTCTGCTATTACTTCTTTTTTTTTTCTTTTTTTTTTTTGAGACAGAGTCTCACTATGTTGCCTGGGTGAGAGTGCCGTGGCATCAGCTTGGCTCACAGCAACCTCAAACTCCTGGGCTCAAGCGATCCTCCTGCCTCAGCCTCCCGAGTAGCTGGGATTATAGGCATGCGCCACCATGCCCGGCTAATTTTTTTCTATATATTTTTAGTTGGCCAATTAATTTCTTTCTATTATTAGTAAAGATGGGGTCTCGCTCTTGCTCAGGCTGGTTTCGAACTCCTGACCTTGAGCAATCCGCCCGCCTCGGCCTCCCAGAGTGCTAGGGTTACAGGCGTGAGCCACCGTGCCCGGCCTTGCTATTACTTCTTTATTCTACAATCTAACATAAGGTGGCTTTTGATTTCGGGATGTGTGGTGTTTGGGTAGTTTTTTCAGTGTACTGTGTCAGCATTCCCCGTGTCCTGCAGAGCTCTTTGTGACTTCTGAGACCCCCCACTTGAGAACCACAAAGGAGCCAGACTCTCAGGGGTTCCAGGGAGAGCCCCCCATAGGGGAAGGTGCTTAGACTCTGTCCCTTTTCTGTGGTGAGGCGGTGGTTTCCCAGCTTATCACTGTCCTGGGTTTATTTTCCAGAGAAAGGGGACTTCCTGGCCTTAGACCTTGGAGGAACCAATTTCCGGGTCCTGCTGGTGCGCGTGCGGAACGGGAAGTGGGGCGGAGTGGAGATGCACAACAAGATCTACTCCATCCCACAGGAGGTCATGCATGGCACTGGGGACGAGGTGAGGCAGGTGGCACCTCTGGGCGGGCTCCCAGTCACTTCTTGCCTTCAGGAACAGCGCTTTTTCTGCTCTGCCCGAGACTCTGGGGAAGGCTAGGTGGGCCCAAGTCTTGTGTCTGTGTTTGCATTTCTTCTGGGTGGAAGCTTGAGCTCGTTCAGGCCCTGCTGGGGGCAGCCTGCCCTGGCCAGGCCCCTCCTTCAGTGCCCGACTTCTCCCTGCAGCTGTTCGACCACATCGTCCAGTGCATCGCCGACTTCCTGGAGTACATGGGCATGAAGGGTGTGTCCCTGCCGCTGGGTTTCACCTTCTCCTTCCCCTGCCAGCAGAACAGCCTGGACGAGGTAACAGCGCTTTCCTGCAGGACTCTGTTGTGGGCTGTTGACTCTAAACCAGCTGAGTGTGGAGGAGGGGAGAGAGCTGAGCTGAGATTAGGGAAAGAAGGGCATGAGTGACCAGTGGCGGGGAGGGGAACTTTGATGGGAATGACTGAGTTAGGGCTGATGGTGGTTAAGGAGGTCAGCTCTGCTATAACAGTTTTGGGGCTGGCGATGATGATGCTACTCAAAATATTGACAACTAACAGTTATTTTAATCACCAATTTTGTGCCAGGTACTACATTGGGCTTCCTATGTGCATTATCAAATTTAACCCTCATAGCAACCAGATAAGATAGGTGTTTGTGCACCCATTTTGCATAAAGGAAAGTGAGGTCTACAGAGGTGCTGGGTATCTTGCTCCAGGTTGTACAGCTTGGAAGTGGCCAGGCCATGATTTGAATTCGGTTTCCCAATTCTTGAGCCTGTGCTCTCAGCTGTGCTGTGCCTTGTCATGGGCTTGGGGCATTTCCACTTCATCTCCTGTTGTTTGGATGCCCTGGCTGTTTCTCTGGTCTCACCCCCTGCAACTTGCCTTGGATGAATGAACAGGGGGGTGGAGATCTGGTGCTCCTGGGCATTCTGGACACGAGCGCTCTGAGAAGGGGAGGAGAACTGAGCAGGCCGTGGTTGGATCTGTGCCCTGTGTATTAGAAATCAGAATACTGTTATTTAAGCAGTTGTGTCTCCTTGTCTCAGTCATGTAGAAGCACACATACACGCTTCAGGTGTGTAGTATGCTGTGGATGCAATTGCTGGGTACAGAAGGCATGGTTCCTGCCTTAGATGCTTACAAACATCTAAGCTGCTGAAGCAAGCTCAGAAAAGTAAGAGCTGCCATTTGGGAGGTGGCACCAATGGGGGACTAAAGCCCCCAGGACACGCAGTGAGATGTTAGTCTGAGCTCATACCTGTAGGATGTGAGGAATACTTGGAACAAAGCAGAAGGAGTTGATGGGGAAGAAAGGCAGGCAGGCCTGGCCAGTGTGGAGAAGGTTGTGTAGGTGGGAACAAGTCACAGGAAGGGCCGCGACGAAGAGAGGAGCCCACCCTAGTGATGGGGAAAAGCCAGCATTTCCCACTGGGTCCCTGGAACACCAGCCCTCCAGTTGTCCCACTAAGCTGTGTAAATGCCTCCTGCTCCTCCCCCTCTGAGAGTTCAGTTCCCCACCAGTATAATTAAGCTTTTAAGAAGTCCTGCAGTAAAAACCCTGCTTAGTCTGGTATTTCCCAATGCCTACTAACACTGGTCCAGTGCACATTGGTCCAGCATCACTTTAAGCTTTTCCAATTCCTTTCTCCAACACGTTGTTTTTGGGAGTGGTAACACTTTAGATTTTCACATTTGCATCAATTTGGCAAAGGGTATTATCAAACGTGGATAAATATTTATGTAACATTTAATAGAACATTACTTACTATAGCAAAGATGTTAAAAACAAGCTTGTAAAATAGGTAATAGTTAAATAAATTATGAACCATTTATTGCCCAATATTAGCTACTAGTTATTTAGAAGAAATTTCAATGACATGGCAAAATATTGGTGGTATGACTAAAAAATTTTAAAAATATTTTTCTTTAAAAATTGTAATCTCTCTTCCATACACATGGCTGGTAAAAAAGAATTGTAATCTCTCTGCAATACAGAAAAATATAATATGATTGATAGGAAGATAAATATATAACACTCCAGTCTGTAAATATATATATATGTAAATATATATTACATATATATTTACCAGGTAAACTAGAAGACATGTTAACTGTTGCTGTCTGAATTGTAGGATTCCAGGTCATTGTTTTAGATTTTATTCTGTGTTCCAATTATTTGTAAGGAGCATGTGTTAAATCTAGGATCATAAAAATCAAGAGGAAATAAAGCAAAGACAGTTCTATCTGTTGGCTCTGGTGAGCTCATCCTGTCCATAGGGAAATCCGCAGGCGCAGAAGAGGGCCCAGAGGCCTCTGGCTGTGTTGACTATCTGCTGGCCCTGGGCACGTCTGCCCAGCTGTAGGGGCCTCTGCTTGTCTTGTCATTAAGGATCACCTGAAATAATGTTATTTGAACATTCTGTAAACTTTAAATTGCCAAATACAAAATTTTGTCAGGGACGCGACATGTAGACGAGGGATGGCTGGAGATACGCACACACTTGCTTGGCTATGGGTGTGTAAACCAGTACAACGAGGGGGCGTACTTTGTTCTTTTGACTCTCCTGGGATCTGAACATGGCATGACACATCCAGGTTGATGTGAATGAAACACCACTGACCCTTCTGCTGCAAGTGAAGGACAGGGGCCAGGCAAACTGCTTAGCCCAGTGGGGAAGCTCAGCATATAGAAATAGGTCCCATAGCAGGACGGCTTCATGGTGCCAATGAGCCCATTCATCAGGCCAGCGCCCTGAGGGTGAGTCCTGCTTCTCTCCTCCCAGCTGTAGGCATCGGGCAAGTTTCTCCAGAGCCTTAGTTTCCTGTAAAGTGGGCATGACAGTGATAAATGTTCCACAGGCTCTGTGAGAATTAAATGCTGTAACACATGGGCTGTGCTTAGCCCAGTACCCGATGCACAGTGGCTGCTCAATAAATCCAGGCAAGGACCTTAGAAACACTAACCTCCTCTGTGGGTGAGATTTTTGATGACTCCAGGGAACCTGTCTGAGCTGTGAGGTTGAGAGCTAGAAGCATAACCGGGCCCCTAGGAATGACCCAGGCACCCTTCTCTGATATCTTCTCTGTGTCCATTTGTGATTTTTAGAGTATCCTCCTCAAGTGGACAAAAGGCTTCAAGGCATCTGGCTGCGAGGGCGAGGACGTGGTCACCCTGCTGAAGGAAGCCATCCACCGGCGAGAGGTGGGAGAGCCATGGCACGAGGCCTGTTGTGTCAACTCCCTGGTGCCTCCCGGGGTCTGGGCATTCAGAAAGTGGCATCCACAGTAACTGCAGTTGCATTGGTTGGGGGGAGGATTAGTCATTCGGCAATTACTGAGTGTCGCCTGTGTGTCAAGTCTGCTTTCAGCACCGGGGTTCAGGAGTGACCCCACAAAGTCTTGTTCTATAAACAAATTAGCCTATGACCTCAGGGCCATGAAGAGAAATGGAGTTGGGCAAGGAGGGCAGATAGAGTGTGTGGAAAGGGGCATTCCTACATAGCACAGCCGGCGGAGGGCTCTCTGAGGAGGTGGCATTGGGCAGGGACCTGAATGAAATGAGAGAATGAGCCATGGCGTGTGACATACAGTTTACATACGTATAAATCTCCCTTGCAAATGTCTGCAAGAAGACACTGGGGCTCACTTGTGGCCTGGGCATCTGCTTCTGCCCTCTCAGGAGTTTGACCTGGATGTGGTTGCTGTGGTGAATGACACGGTCGGGACTATGATGACCTGTGGCTACGAAGACCCTCACTGTGAAGTGGGCCTCATCGTTGGTAAGGACCCGACCTGCCTTCCCGTGGGGGGAGGCGCCGCCTTGCTCGGTGCGGGGAGGACGGAGCTGAGCAAGGCCGGGTTCTGTGTTGGCAGGCACCGGCAGCAACGCCTGCTATATGGAGGAGATGCGCAACGTGGAGCTGGTGGAAGGAGAGGAGGGGCGGATGTGCGTCAACATGGAGTGGGGGGCCTTCGGGGACAATGGGTGTCTCGACGACTTCCGCACGGAATTTGATGTGGCCGTGGATGAACTTTCCCTCAACTCTGGCAAGCAGAGGTAGGCACTGAACCGCGTGCATCCTGCCACGTGCATCCCAGAACTGGACGGGGGCGAGTGAGCGGAGCCCCTGCCACAGCGTCTCCCAGGACGCTCGTTCTTGTGAGGTGTTACTAACAGAAGAGGTTTCCTTGGCAAGCGTTTCTTGTCAAATACTCTGCAAAGTTCTGAGTTAGTTAATGTAAAAAGCAGCTCCACGCCAAGGACTGGGAGAACAGGCTGGAGAGTCCTAGAACCTAGGTTTGGAACTGTGAGGAGAAGCAAACAGTAAGTTGAACCCCCTGCTGCTACCAGGCTAAGCAGCATTGCTGGGGTGAGGCAGACAGAAGCAAAGCCTCTCTTCCTCATTCATCCGGCGTCTAGCGTCCTCTACTGTCAGACCTGAGCAAGGGGCCAGCCCCAGCTTCACAGAGCCCTGTGGATGGTGGGGCTGGGGATCTGAGCTGAGAGACAGTAGCTTGAGATGTAACACGCTTCCCATTAGGGAGATGCTGCGTGTAGTGTTTCCTAACTAGATTAATGAAGGGCCTTAGTTCTGCAGAATACACTTTGCAAAACATTTGTCTAAAACAGAGGTCACAGACTAAAATGCCTCCAGGGTCCAGACAGGCAACATTAATAAAGGAAGCAGGCCAGGACAAGAGAAGTTGGGGTGGCCATGGGGTCTCGAATGAAACTAGGGGGATCTTGGCTTTTTTTTTTTTTTCCAAGACACCATGCTGGGCCTAAAGACCCTTAAGCTACTGCACAGTCATATTTAGTTCCAGTGGCCGGGTCAGGGGCTCTACAGTTGGCACTAGTTACTTAAGTAATAATGATTAGGTCCAAGAGAATGCATGCTGCATGCTTAGTGAACTTAAGGATTAAGACTCAGCATACTCGCCTGCTCCTAGGAGTGTGGTTGAGTTTGGGTGTGTGTTCCTTCTTGAGGGGTTGGAAGGCCTTGGAAAGGAAATGAGATCCGAAAGTAAGGCCAGTCCCAGGGAGCCCTGTGGGCCTGGGGCAGCGTGGTCAAGTTTGCTGAGGGTGGTGGCTCAGTGTGCTACAACACTAGGAATCAAGTGGCATTTCCTTTCCCACCAGGGGGGGATCTTTGTGCCCTCCACTTTCTAATGCACTAAGGGGACCAAGCTGGCCTGGCCTGTCTCAGCCTATCTCACCACCTCCCTACTTAACCTCCATGAATGTTACCCTCATTTCAGGTTCGAGAAGATGATCAGTGGAATGTATCTGGGTGAGATTGTCCGGAACATCCTCATTGACTTCACCAAGCGTGGGCTGCTCTTCCGAGGCCGCATCTCAGAGCGGCTCAAGACAAGGGGAATCTTTGAAACCAAGTTCCTGTCTCAGATTGAGAGGTGAGGGTTTAGGGCTTGAGGAAGGGTGGGGCTATGCCCTCATTTTTTTTCTCATGGACAGTCAAACTGAAGGATTTCCATAGCTCAAGTAAGATGAGGGCATGGCTTATACAAAGATCAGTTTTGTGGCTAACACATTCATGTCTATAATTTTTACTTAAAGCGCCTTATGGAAAATTGTCATTTTAAGGGCAAATATATAATATTCTCATGAAAGATCATGCTAAGCATGACATGAGGCCATGCAAAGTATGTTGTTGGGTTTTAGACCAAATATCAAAGGTAGAAAGATACCTGCTCATAGGATGTAAATTGCAATGCACAGAATAATTAAACCATCTACACTTGGCTTGAAAGTCCTTCCTAGCTGCTGGCTGCAGTAATCAGGCAGCCAGGATTGAGTAAAGGTTGAAACATCAGGCAGTATAGAAACATGACATGTGGCAACTCATTAGAGCAGAGCTTCCCTCCTCCAGTCTAATGGCAGAAAATTTTGCTGTAGACTGGAACAGTGAATTTCAAAGCCCTTTGAAAATTAATGCTGTGTCATTACTCTCAGGACATAGTAGAACAGGAACTAGACAACTGGCGTGGGTAGGCCCCTCAGGCATCTGCACCAGTGTATAGGGAGAATATGGTCTAGTTTGCATGTCTGTTTGTGTGCAAGGAGATCATTCCAGACTTCTAAAATAGTTCCCTTTATATAACAGAGTTTATTTTCTTCCTACAATTTTATTAACATTTGTTTCATAACTAGCACACAGGTAGAATTCAGAGCATCCAGGGTGGCAGAGTAGAAATAGAAGAGGAGTCGATGCTGCTTGGTTAGTGCTTGTCCTGGGGACCCATGAACAATAGTGGGAGAATGGACACGAAAGAGCTTTGTAACTGGAAACTGACACTGTCACTGTAATTATTATTTCCAAATGAGTGGAATACAGTGAATTTCCTTCTAAGTATCCATTTTGCAGTGGCAATGCCGTACCTTGTGTGGGGAGATATTTCTTTGCATTCCTGTCACCCTTAGGAAGAGTCAGTATAGTCCAGTGGGTTGAGCGCTAGTCTGAGTTTAGGCATGGGAGCCACCTCTCAGGGTCAGCTCCGAGAGGGCCAGAGCCCATGGAGCCTGTGCTGAAGAAGGAGCCAGGCTCTGGAGGCTCTTGCTATCTGACGGACCACTCACTGTCTCCCTCTTGCTCTAGCGACTGCCTGGCCCTGCTGCAGGTCCGAGCCATCCTGCAGCATCTGGGGCTTGAGAGCACCTGCGACGACAGCATCATTGTGAAGGAGGTGTGCACCGTGGTGGCGCGGCGGGCAGCCCAGCTCTGTGGCGCAGGCATGGCAGCCGTGGTGGACAAGATACGAGAAAACCGCGGGCTGGACACGCTCAAAGTGACAGTGGGTGTGGATGGGACCCTCTACAAGCTCCATCCTCAGTGAGTACCTGACCCTAGCCTTCCCTGCCTACTGTCCGTCTCCCCTGTCTCTCTGATCTTTCTCTTTTTTTCCTCTCCTTTCTTACTTTATAGCGAATTATCAGCCATTCCAAAGAGTATACACAATGTATATATTACAGTTTAAAAGATGAATAGCCCGAAGTAGGCCTGAGTTTTACTCTCATCATTGGAAGGGAGCCCCTCCCCAGTTGTACCTCACTCTCTCCCCTGCCAGGAGTGAGTGCTATGTTCAATCAGTCCCTTGCTTTTCTTTTACCAAGTATATCTAGGTGTGTATCCATATTGTTGAGTCTTATTTTTTAACTTGCCCTACATAGAATCATATGGTATCTCTCCTGTGACTGGCTTTTCTCACACAGTGTGCATGTTTTGAGATGCATCCACATTGAAGTATGCACATGTAGTCCATTAATTTTCAGGGCTGTATAGCTTACCTTTGAGAATACTATAGTTTATTCTATCATTGATGTGATATTTGGGTTATTTCTAGATTTTGACTATTACAGACAGTGCTGCTGTGAACATTCTATCAAATGTGCGCCAGAACTCAGGAGCAAGATATTTTTCTACAGTCTAGAGCAGGAGATGGCAAACAGCAGCCACGGACTTTTTGTAAATAAGGTTCTACTGAAATGCCATCATGCCCATTAGTTCATATGTTCTCTACGGCTGCTACCTACAATGGCAGAGTTGTTGCAAGAGGCCACAAAGCTGAAAGCATTTACTGCTGGCCTTGTGTAGAAAAGGTTTCCTTCACACCCTCTCCCCCACCCCTAGTATGGGAGAACTATGTTTTCTTTTCTTTTTACTCCTTACCTCTCTTTCTTCATCTCTCTTCTTTTTTCTCCCCTCTTATTACCATTTCTCTGTTCTCTTCTTCCCTTCTTTGCATATATTTTGAATAATTCATTTTAAAGTCAGAAAATGCCCCAAATCCTCTCCCGCAGAAGCCTTTCAGCTAAAGGTTAAAAAGTAGATCTGTGCCCTGGCCCAGGCAGTAGGCACAGGATGGAATGGAGGATGGAGAGTCCATGATTGAACTTTACCCGCTCTCTTGCTAGGTTTATTTCAAGGAGGTAAGAGTCCTTCCCAGCGTCTATGCAGTTAGTGAAAAGGGAACTTCAGAAGTTCTGAGTTCCTTTTCCGGATGGTCAGTGTCGCTGTGCAGATAGGAGCTTTGATCCCAGATGAGGATTATGACGGGGCCCTGGGACTTGGCATCATCAGCTTTGCAGATGGGGAGGTCGTCCTGACCCTGCTGGGCTGGGTGGATGGTGACTGTCTCTTTCTCTAGTCCCAGGTGGAAAGGATCTGTAATCATTGTAAGTTCCTAACAGTAACTGTTAAGTCTGCTCCTTTTGCCTTCAGTGACACTTTGAAGTAGCTGTGGGTCTGATGGAAGGCGATACCTCTGAAAAGTATAAAATCACATTCATGGATCTCAATCCTTCCCTCCGGAGTTTGTGAACAGATTGTGTACCTCTGCGAGGCACACTTTTGGCTTCCATGACTGTTGAACCTCTCTTTTACTGATTAGTTTTAAGAGCACAATTTGCAAGAATTGCAGCCTGCCAAGGTTGAATCCTAGCTCCCCCAATGGCCTAATGTGTGAATTGGGCAATATTACTAGCATCTCCAAGCCTCGATTTTCTGGTACATAATATACAGTAAATGTTTAATACATTGTGACTATCATCTTTCTCCTCATCTTAATTATTCCTGGGTTTCCAGGATCACATCTTAGGGTTTTATTTCTGAATGTACAAATTAATCACGACTAAGATGATTTTTCCTTTGTCTTCCTCCTGCCTTTTCCAGCTTTGCTAAAGTCATGCACAAGACAGTGAAGGACCTGGCTCCGAAATGTGATGTGTCCTTCCTGGAGTCAGAGGATGGCAGTGGGAAGGGGGCAGCTCTCATCACTGCCGTGGCCTGCCGCATCCGTGAGGCTGGACAGCGATAGAACCTCTGCAATTGGAAGGGACTTCCTCTGGCCCCCTCTCCTCCCTGTTCTAAATTACAAGGTGTCATCCCCTTGTGTCAGAGACAGATCCCTTGCTTTTCCTTGGCAGAGAGGACCCCATCGGACTTGGGTTTTTTCTCTGCCTATACTCAACTGTAGTATAAGTATGCATACTTATACTATACATGAGTAGAATTTGGTGCCTGAACCTTGGCTTTCCAAGATAAACATAATTTGAAGTAAGGATTTGGTCACAATGGTCACAACCATTCCCATTGGTTCTCTTAAAACTAAAGAATGTTAGCCTTTAATAATTTTTTTTTTTTTTGAGACAGAGTCTTGCTCTATCACCTGGGCTAAAGTGCCATGGTGTCAGCCTAGCTCACAGCAACCTCAAACTCCTGGGCTCAAGCGATCCTTCTGCCTCAGCCTCCTGAGTAGCTGGGACTACAGGCACGCGCCACCGTGCCCAGCTAATTTTTTCTGTTTTTGGTAGAGAAGGGGTTTCGCTCTTGCTCAGGCTGGTCTTGAATCCTGAGCTCAAATGATCCGCCCGCCTCGGCCTCCCAGAGTGCTAGGATTATAGGCGTGAGCCACCGCGCCCGGCCCAACTCTTAATAATTAATTCCCCTGGCCAAATTCCATGTCCCTGTATAATTCTACAGGATGGGGACATTAATGAAGATACGGTTGCTTCACTTTGGAGTCTGAACATGACATTTCTAGGTGTCCAGCATCCTCCAGCACAGATGTTGATACTGATTCTCCCATCAGAGATCTGGGAGGTCTCTACTACAACACGAGCCTCATTCTTCTACAGATTGTAGGGTGTGCCCATGGAGGGCAATCCCTGGATATCCATGTGGCAGCCCCTCTTCAACCTCATCTACAAGCATTTGCCCTGTGGATTCCAGCATCACTGTTCCTGCAATCAAGGAATCCTGCATCTGGGCAATGAAACCAAAGCCAAGAGTTGACACATCCTGCAAGTGGGCTTGTGGCCGCATCTCACTGTGGATGTACAAATCATCCATGAGCAATGGACCTTTGGGAGAGGGGGAGCTTAAGGGTTTGTTTTTAAAATTTTCCCTGCAAAAGCAGAAACACTGTATTTTCATTTTAATTTATATTTGAAATTTATTTAGTTTATGAAGTAGGTCTGCTCCTTCATCTTGACATGTAATGGTCAGTTGTACGTAATGTATTTATATGTT
The DNA here is from genome assembly GCA_963574885.1 of Lepilemur ruficaudatus. Lineage (NCBI taxonomy): Eukaryota > Metazoa > Chordata > Mammalia > Primates > Lepilemuridae > Lepilemur > Lepilemur ruficaudatus. The sequence goes on from CAUYRT010093775.1 coordinate 27,943, forward strand.
AATTTGTTATGTATATAGATACGCAGGTCTTGTCTGAATTGGCCTCATTGGTACATCAGTGTAGTTAAAGGGTGGAAGGTGAAGATACTGACTAGTTACTAGAAATACCTCATTCGCCTGTGGGAAGAGAAGAGAAGCCTCTTCAGGGTGAGTGAATGGCAAAGTGGTTGCTTTCTGGCTCCTCCTCCCCTGTAGTCTTGGAAAGGTGAGGAAGGCAGAGACAGAGACAGGCTGGGCCTATGTTTGCAGAAACCACAGTGACTGGCTGCTTTGTCTAGAGACTTTCCTGGGGCAATATTGCATGCAATGTTAACCAAAGGAAACCAAAAGAATCATTTCAAATAGGCTCATTGCTTAGAAATTTTTATTCTTAGGGCAGTCAGTAGTATTTCAAACCTTTCTTACAAGATAAAGGAAACCACCAAAAAAATTTTTTTTAAAGTTTTTTCTAAACATTGACAACAAACCAAAACAGAATAAGTAAACAGCCAACCAAACAAAACCTCAGGGACAACATGTTTGGTGTATTTGTGCCCTTCTAGCAAGTTTCACCTTGGGTTTGTTTTGTAAATGTTTTATAAGAATTGTTGTCCATGTGCTCCCCTAGGCTGAGCTGGCATTGGTCTGCTGACTTGTTTTTGTGGTTTTTATACACAGTATTTATTTTAAACTATTGGGAGGGATGGGAGTGGTGTAAAACTTTCCTACCCTCCTTTTCAAGAGTGCAGTTAATTCCGAATCTGAAAGCCCAGTTCTGCCCTGGAATACGCACAACCACAGACGTTAAACCTGGATACCATGTGGTAAAGAGAGAATGGCCTTGTAACACTATTAAAGTGGATACAAGGAACAAAACAGAAAGATGGAAAGAAACTCATGACGGAATCGCACCCGGTTTTTGCACATTTATCAAACTTGTGCTGAGAACAGTGTCTGATTATGTGATTTTTGAATAATATTAGGTATAAATAGGTGAAAACTGCCCAGAGCCCCTTGAGAAGCACAAAGGGTAGAGGGGCTGGTCCTTCTTGTTTGTTCCGGTCTCACTTTGCAGTCTGGTGTAGCTCCTCTGCCTCTCCCACCGCACTAATTGATGCGAAATGTGGGTGACTCCCAGGAGGCTTTCATATGGATTTGTGGATCACTAAAGGACTCCTACAAAATAGAGATGGATTTTTAACTTAAATTTTAAACTTGAAGATTAGGTACTATCTATGAAATTACACATTTGTTTTTAAAGTTAGAGATGTATGTGTAGCTACTAAAGATGTGTTGTTGGTTTCCAAAAAGGAACACTGGAAAATGCATTTTGAATGTTTGTGTTCCCAGAATTAGGCTGGCAGTCCCTTGATGCCACTGCTTAGCTTGGTGTAAATACAGTGGATTTTAACCTTTGGGGTGTGTGGAATAGCAGATCATCTCAAATCCTTGAGCACTCAGTCTAGTGAAGGAGTTGTCATTATGTACAATAAATACCTAGTTTAATTAACTATGTGATGTTAACTATTATTAATAAATTTTAACATTTTCCAAAATACTCAATGTGTGATTCATGAGCATTTTTAAGAGTGTAGTCATCTTTTGGTCATGTCAGTACTTCCTGGCCAGTCTGATGAATAACTTAATGAGTGTCTTGACTTTGAGTATCTGTGTTTGACAGGCATGTGGCCAAGACTTGGCCTGATCCCAGATATTTCTCCTCCTAGAAACTCAATCCCAATAGAATTAGAAGGTGGCTTTTCCTGGGCTGCCTTTGAGCCCCTAGATTGCAAGCACCATGGCTAGTCCTGCATTCCACTGTTTAAACAGCTTGGCTGAGATGTAGCATAACCCGCAGGGGCTCTGGCTGGTCTTGGCAGGCAGATGTAATTCACGTTCAAGACATACAGCCCTTTTGTGACCGTCCAAAAAGCACTTGCCTTTGTCTTCTCCCTACCAAACTCTCCCCTCTCCTTAATAAGCAAAACACAGATCTAAGGAATAAATTCCTCAAAACTCCCTAGTGATATCCATTGACATTGTCATGACCCTGCTTGACAATAACTGAGAGAGGAAAATGACCAAGGCTAAAAGGATAATAAAGACAGCCAGCAGGTGAAGGAAAAATTAAAATTGGGCCCTATTTTCTGATATCATATTGGTGCGATTATGGGAGCATTTTCATACGTTATTAGTGGAAGTGTAATTGGTACAACCCATTGAGGAGGAGAAATAGGCAATATACCACAAAAGCAGATTTTTGTAGAATTTTCTAGAAATTTGTGCTGAGGACATACACTTGTTAGGGACTAAGATTTACCTTTAAGGGTATTAACTATTGTATGGCTTATAATAGCTAAAAAGAGAAATTGTGTCTATCTGTAATAGGTCTGCCTGCACTGGATCAGGTCCATTCCAGTTATTGCAAACATTTTAATACAGTGACTTGATTATGCAGGTGGTGGCAATGCTGAGAAGGCAAACAGGACAGAAGCAACCCAGAGATTAGAAACATCAAGAAAAACAGCTTCCATCCCACTGGCTGGATCAGAGTTCCAAAGCTGGGGCAAGAGGGGGGGTGGGGCGGGGGGCAATACGCGGGCGCGCAGAGCAGGGTGGGTGGTGAAGAAATACTCTGCCGTTGCTCCCTCCCACCCACTAGTTTTCTGCAGGGTTTCTGGTTGGCCAAACCTAGCAGGAAGCGAGTTGGCACAGGGAGCCTGGGAATGGAGTGTCCTGTGATACACAGGGCAGGGCAGCAGGGATCTGAGCAACTGGCAGGTACTCTATGCAACCATGATGGTGGCATAGAAGAATATTTAATAATAAAGAAAATATTGATGGTACGTTGCTTCACGCCAAAAGTGTGTTATGCAACAGTATATTATCCTATTTTTGTTAAAAAAAAAAATGATGTGTGACCTAGGAGTTGCAATGGGTTTTGCTGAGTGCCTCCTCTGCCTCGCTGAACTGTGCAGAGGCCTCAGGCGCTTTCTCAGCAGCTCCCCGCAGATGACCCACCCCTCTGGGGTGTGGCTCCTCCAGCCCGGCTCAGCTCTGTGCCAGCCTCAGCCCGGCTGCTGCTCAGCACAGTTTTGGTGCCACCCACCTTCCCTAGGTCACTGCTGCCCCCACCTCAAAACCTCAGGGAAGAGCTGCTTTCCCATTTCCCACTGGAGGCTCTCGAGAGGACATAGACCCTTAATTCTCCACAGACTATAACACCAGACAAGAAGTTCAGAAGGGAATTTTCACAGTGTCTAATTTAAAATGGGTTCCTGCACTGTGAGGCCGTCAAAATCCTGGGCTGCCCTTGCTCGTGCTCTTGGGCTTCCCTTGGGCAGCTCCCTGTAGCCCAACTCCCGCCTCCTCTTTGGGGTTCCTCCCTGTGAGGGAAAAACCATTCCCTTTTTTGCGGAACAGAAAACAATGCCCCCCAATATGGTGCTTTGACATGCTGAACTAAAGCAGCAGCCTCAAGGGCTCTCTGACCTTCCTGCTACCCCTCATCTCTCAACCCTCTGTCTCTTCCGCAGCACAGGATGAGGCTTTTCTTTGATACGCCTTCATCTGCAAGAGGACTGGACCCACCAAGGAGAACACAACAGCCTTCCACCCTCTCCCTGAAATCTCATTATTGCAGAAGAGAAGACTGAGGAATGCAACCACCCCTGGACAGACTTTTTCACAAGATAATGCCTGCCTCTCAGGCTTATTCAAATTCCAAAGAGTATCATTGACAAGTTAATGTCTGTCTCCCAGGTACATTCATTCTTCCCAATAATCATTTACTTCCACTCAAAAAAAATCATTACATTTCCCCATCTCTCCTTCCGCTATGAAGAAGGGTATATAAGCATCTGGACCTCATTGGGTTATTGGGTAATCATTCTGCCACTGCCTGCCCCAATGCCATGCACATTAAAATAAAGTTGTATGCCTTTTTCTCTTATTCATAAGCCTTTTGTCAGTTCATTTTCAACAAACCTTCAGAGAGCGAAGGGGAAGCTTTGCCCCTATAGACTTGACACTGTGAGCCAGATAAACCAAATCTGCTCTACCCTTCTGGAAGCCATAGCCAAGGAAACTCAGGACCTCACAAACTGGCACAAAGAGCAAAAATGTCTTACTAGTCAGATTCCCAGGTGTCTGTGAAATCCAGTTGAACAGACGGTAAAAATCACTGTCGCTTTTTCCTATCCAATTTCAGATTAATGGGAGAAAAGCATATGTATGGACTAGCCCTAAGTTTGGTGACTCTGGTATATTTTTATCATGGAGGCTGCATCTTCTGCACCTATTTTAACAACACCACATATGTCTATAGTCTGCTAAACCTGGAAAGTTGCCTCTGGGACTTATCACAAAAAAGGATTACTGGCTTGAGTTCCCTATGGGGTAAATAAATTGACTATATTTAAAAAGAAAACTTTTTAAAGAGCTCTCAAAATAGCTGTCTTCTTGGTACCTATGAAAAGATGTAAAAGAGATATAGCCTTAGAGAATTCTTTGACGAGATTAAAAGAAAAACAGATATCAGGTTTAAAACAAAATTAAAATCTTTTGAATGCACAAGCTGCCTGCTTTGGATTACCTCTGGGATTTGCAAAAAAGGCACACCATCTTGTGGTCTAGTGGTTATGACTCAGTGTTTTTCCTACTACAAACAAGGTTCAATTCCCAGTCAGGGAACCAGTTCCTTGGAAATGTTAAATCCTTTGACACAAGAGGAAAAAAATGAGACACATTTATGAGAATTAGATTGAATTATTTGTTTTGAATTTATATTCGTATGACTTGACTTTTGGAAGTACCCATTTGCCTGTAATCCTTTCTTCCCCATGGACAGCTTTTATTTTTCTGTTGGTATTTTCCATCTATCGGGTCCCATGGGTTGTTGAGTCTTTGGTACAGATGGCCAGCTGAGAAGTTGGGACTCCAGAGATTATGGCCAGACAGAGATGTGGGTTGTACTCCACCTCTCTTTCCTATCCAATTTCAGATTAATGGGAGAAAAGCATTTGTATGGACTAGACCTAAGTTTGGTGACTCTGATATTTTTATCATGGGGGCTGCATCTTCTGCGCCCATTTTAAAAACACCACGTATGTCTAGAGTCTGTTAAACCTGGAAAGTTACTTCTGGGACTTTTTTTTTTAAAAAGAATTATTGCGCCCAATTCACAGGTAGTGAAATATTCCTTTCTTTAAGCCGTCTTTGGGAGTGAACTAGATCTTGAAAGGTTTGCAGCTTTTTGCTCTGTCTTTGGAGACATGGCTAAAGCCATAAATGGCTTCTTGATTTTTTTCTCATGTGTGCTTATTTCTGAGTTATTTGAAGGTATGCCTCTGGTTTATATTTAGGGCATGATGGCAACTACTCTACCCCCCATGCCATCCCACCCCACCCCCCAATCCCATCCCCATTTATCTTGGTTTCTTTACTGGCTGGGGGAGCCGAAGCCATGAGCAAGCGTGGCACCCCTCTACGGCACGGGGGAAGTGCTGCTCTTGCAGCCACCAGCACGAATTCCCAGCAAAAGGCCGGCTGCTCACAGGCCAGAAAGTTTGTTGCTTGTGTCCTTAAAATAATTTTTTAAAAAAGTCCTATGTGGTCAGAAGGCAGCTTAATTAAAAGCTGATATTCAAATGGGTTTTTTTTTGGATCCTATTTCTCCCAGCAGAATTTCTTAGTTGACTAGACCCCTGTTTTTCAAACCCCTGCTAACTAGAACTTCTTTGGCCTTCTGGAAAACTTAACTCCCTAAATTGGCTCCTCCAAGACATGTTATTCTACTTACTAAAGTCCAAATTCTTTTCAAGCTCATTTAATAAATAAACAAATTTATTTATTAAATAAATAAAGAGACTTTAATAAATCTCTGATAAATAAAGTTAGTTTAAAAATTGCTGGTAAAATAAAATAAAAATGTTCTTCAAAATTGTCAACATTAATTCAGACATTTTTGCCTGGGTCTACTGGTCAGACAGATTTACGCTGTCTCTACTGGATATTTCAAGATCATAAAACTTGCTTGTGTGATAGTTTTGATACTTGCTTGATTTGTCTGTAAGCTAAAGTTGTGAGGGCTGGCTGCTGGACTCCCCTGAAACCTTACACACGTCTTGCTGTGACCTTATGTCTTTGGTTTTGAGTCTCTGAATTCTGAGGTCTGGATGGGTGGCCATGGTGAGGGACATCTGGGGACATCTGTGTCTGTAGCCTGGGAAGAGCCAAGCCCAGTGTAGCCCCACCCTCCCTGTTCCAGCTCTGCCTCCTGGCCGTGCTAGAAGAGGTTGGATCCTCCAGGCATGGTCTTCACAGCTCTGTCCTCTGTCCTGAGCTCTGCACTCACTGTGTGAGTGCAGGACCTGGGCAGGCCCTGCTTTTCAGAGCCATCCTGGATGCCACATGTGTACTTGGAACCCAGGGTGACTGTGCAGGAGCACATGGGGAAGGGTACCTGTGTCTAGTATCTCAAAGGCCTTGGTTAAAACAAGACTGGCTGATGCAGGGTTAGCCTCGTTTTGCTTTTTCAAAAGAAAAAATAGCTAATGGTTAGCTTTGTAATTAAAATATAATTGTTAAGAATGAGTAAATTAAGTAAATGTAAATGGGATAAACGTTTATAAATAAACTTGTCATAGTTTCAAAAATCTTTAAGTAATTTAAAATCTTAAAGCCATGTTATGTTAAATTAAGCAATAGCTAATCATAAAATGTTAGAGTCATTTCTAAGTAACTTAAAATACTGAAACATCAATTACTAAGCACAAGTTTAAGTTTATATTCTTTGACATATTGTTTTATATGGTATAGAAAAGCAAAATATAATTGGATCTGTTCATAAATACAAAAACTTGAGGAAACATCTTTCTAAAAATTATGAAATGGTTTTCATCCAAAAATACTTATATAAAACAGTTCAAAATTACTTACTTCACAGGTTTTCACTAGCAATTAAGGCTACTAAGAGTTAAAATGATAATTAGTATGTGCAATTAAAACTACTAGATATAAGAAACAATTCTGTACACAGAGGAAAGTAAGATGGGTTAGGGTTAGGGATAGGGTTATAAAAGACATGAGGAAAGGAATGATTTTGTCTAGGTGGAAGTTTAAGGTTGTTTCAGAATAAATGAATAAAGGAAGAAATAATATAGATGAAACAGTAGATATAAAAAGTTGGGAAAAGAAAGAGAATGGAAAAAAATTATAAGAGGTTATGAAAGGTTTATGAAAATCTTGTATGATCAAAACAGACTGAGATCGTATGGATTCATTAATAAGGTTTTATTAAAATTAGCTTTCATGTTAATAGCATACCTGATACAAAAGAAAAATTTGCTTTTCTCTTTTAAACAAGATTTTCTTCTATGGATACGAAATCATAAAAGATTTTGTTCACCTTTTGAGTAAACTACAAAAAAATTAAAAGAGGGAAGAGAGAAAGAAACAATCAGTGTGCCTCATGCTGTCTTTCTTAGGTCTTTTGATTATATGCAAAATCAAATAGCCTGTCTATATTAAAGAGTAAAGATTTTTGCTTTCTGAAATACTTTTATTATTACTTTGGCTAAATGAATGACTATTATTTTACAAAGACCTATTTTAATGATCGTTTTAAACCTTTGACATATTTGACAGGCTTCTCAAAATCAAATTCCAAATTCTAAGTTAAATCTTTTTGACATCAAACAAACTTTGGACATTTCAAAAGGGACCCTGGATGTCCAAGAGACATATTTGGCTAATTTGGTATGTTAAAATCATACAGGAAGCATTGCCAAATAAGAAATGGTATTAACTTTTTTTGAGTTATATTTGTATGACTGTGTTTTTAATATGTGTTCAAAAATTATGTGAGATTCCAAAGATTCTGATATTTTGGTATATGTTATTAGTCATAATTATGCCTATTATGTTAAATTGTTGTAGGCCACAAAAAATAACCAAATTTTCTTGTCAATTGCATCTTTAACCATGATGATTTTAAGTCTTGTTGTCCATAGTTAATTGCTTTATTCTGATGCATTTTTTTTTTCCTGAAAGCTCTTTGCAAACCCTAAAGTGTTGTATCTTTAAGGAGGTTTATGCAAAAGACTGCTACAAGTACTCACATACAGGTTTCTGGGAACTTGGAGATCATACTATTGGACTGGGTAAAAATTCCAGAACTCTAAGGAAAAAGAATGAACTTAAAAAATTGCTGATCTAACATCAAGCAAAACAATACATGACATTACATGGAGGACTGGAATAATTTTTATGACTTTTTTTGTCTGAAACATTGCTGAATCTTTTTATGTTTTGATTTCCAGAGTTAAGAAAACTTTTTTTCTCTTAAGCTATCTCTTGTTTTATAACAATTTGGTAAAGTATACTTTTGTGAACAAAATTGAAACTTTTACCTTTCTATCTGGTTCCTCTAGAATTTGGAAACCATTCATGAAGCCTATTCATAAAGTAAGAATTTTATGGCAATATATGTATTTGCATAAGGTCAGTAAGAATCTGTTCTCTTTTCTAACAAGACACAATTAGAAACACTGGTTCTTTTACTAAGACTTTGATTGGAATGTCATATTTTTGGGTATGACAAGATAGCTTTAAGGAACAGAAGCTGACTGTATAAAGCCAAAAGACTTGGAAAAAGATTGGCCTGGTAACCTGGATATGTGGTTCCTTTGTAGGGTTTCTAGTCTTGCAGTAAGTAAAGAATGTTACTTTCTGACAGGGATCTCAAGGTATTTGGGGGACCTTGAGAAGTAAGAAATTCACCTCAATACTACAAGTATTACAGACACAGTCTGATGGTTGAGTTTTGGGCTTGGCTCCTTAGCCTCAAGAAGCTTTTTAAAAGTCTAATCTGGCCAGGCGTGGTGGCTCATCCCCATAATCCTAGCATTCTGGGAGGCCCAGGCGGGAGGATCACTTGATGTCAGGAGTTCAAGACCAGCCTCAGCAAGAGAGAGACCCTCGTTGCTACTAAAAATAGAAAGAAATGAGCTGGGCAACTAAAAAAAAAAAAAATAGAAAAAATTAGCCAAGCGTGGTGGCCCATGCCTGTAGTCCTGGCTATTTGCGAGGCTGAGGCAGGAGGATCCCTTGAGCCCAGGAGTTTGAGGTTGCTGTGAGCTATGATGACAACATGGCACTCTAGCCCAGGCAACTGGGAGACTCTATCTCAAAAAAAAAAAAAAAAAAAAAAAAAGTCTAATTTGAGATTCCTTATGAAAAGTTCCAGCAAAGCCAACTTAAAAAGGAGACTATATAGTCAATCACCATTCTTGTAACAGAGGGAATGGCCTGAAAAAGGGTAAAAATGTTTTACAAGCTGACTCTTTAAAACATCCCCCAGTTTTTTTGAGAATTAAAACCTGAATTCCTGTCTCGGGCCAGTGGTTGGGAGGGGCAGGGGAATGTCCTTTGTTTTTGGTACCACAGGGGATGACTCAAGGGAACTGTCTGGGTGGAGGTCACCAGATTGTCCTCACTGGAAATGGGACAGATCAGAACCATCAACTATAGTTAAACAGCAGTAGCATGAAGCTGGAAACCATCCCTTTAAAAGCTCTGTGTTTCTGCTTATAGTTAGGAAAATGCTATTTTAAGACAAGAGTCTGCCTTTTCCTCATTTGCTGGCAAATTTATAAACCTCCCTTTCTTTTTCCTCAAACCACTTGTCCTTGTTCTTTAGATGCAGACTTGTGGCAACAAGTGCTGAACTTTCAGTAACATTCTTGCTAAACTTATGTAAATAATCAGGCCAAAGACTAAACATATTTTGAAAACAAATAGTCTTACCATGATTATCTTTAGTAGAAGTGGGGTGACTGAAGAGAGAAAAATTATGTTTCAGAGAAAAACCTATAGCAAAACCATTATTATATTTTAGTTCATTGTTTTTGAGCTTTTATTCATTACTTGCAGTTTGAACTGGATCTGAATTTCTTATGGTTTCCTCTAGCATCTGGCTCTAAGTCTCTAAACTAATGTTTCCATTTTTTCCCCCTGTTTTTTCTGGCTTGAAACTACTAAAAATGAAAACTGCTTTTTTTCTAAGGCTTCAGCTAGTCAACTTGACTTTCCAAAAAAAATTACTTCAACAGCTTATACTTTGTACACACAAACTGCAAACCAGAAAAATCTGTCAGATTGCCACTAATCTTCTCAACTGACTGCCTTCCAGACTCTAAAGAAACTAGTTTATAAACTACTGCAGACATTATCTTTGTTTTTCTTCTGTTTCCATAGAAATGCTTCTTATTAAAGATCTGTTCACATACATCATATGTAGAGGACTAGCTTTGAGATTCCATCTGCAATACCATCTTCTAGAATAAAACACAACTATTTAATTGGACTGGTCTATTCTCAGGAACGGGAAACTGGTTGAATGGGATCCTTTGCCTCTCAGCACTAACTCCATATTTTTTTCCTCCATAGCTACCAACTCAACTTTTAATATATTAATATAAAACTTCTAGGGACATTTAATACAGGGGAATGTTGGGACTCAGGAAATGATGCCCTAAAATATGGCACTTTGACATGCTGAACTAAAGAAGCAGCCTCAAGGGCTCTCTGACCGTCCCTTCTATCCCCCAGTCTCTCCACCCTCTGTCTCTCCCAAAGCACAGGATGAGGCTTTTCTCTGATATTCCTTTATCTTTATAAGGACTGGACCCTAGGCGAACACAATTGTTCTCCATCCCCTCCTTGAAATCTCATTATCTACTACAGAAAAGAAGACTGAAGAACGCAACCACACCTGGGAGGATTTTTTCACAACATAGTGTTTGCCTCTCAGGCTTATTCAAATTCAAAAGAAATCATTTACAAGTTAATTTTTGTCTCCAGGGTCCATTCATTCTCCCTAATATTCACTTACTACTCCTCAAAAAATCACATTTCTCCCATCTCTCCTTTCTGTATGAAGAAGGGTATAGAAACATCTGGATCTTGTATTATTGGGTAAGTCATTCTCCTGTGACTCCCCATGTTATGCATATTAAAATAAATTTGTATGCCCTTTTTCTCCTGCTAATCTGCCTTTTGTCAGTTCATTTTCAGCAAACCTTCAGAGGGTAAAGGAGGAAACTTTCCCTCTTCACCTCTGCACCTTCAAATAAATGGATGCTCTGCACCCACGTTGTTTGCACCTTGGAAATTGCTTTTCCAGCTTCTGCCAAGACCATTGAGCCTTTTTTCTTTCTTTGTTGTTTTGTTTCCGTTAGTTTGGGCCCCAGGTGCAAAAGGCTAAATTGCTCATACTCCTGCTTCATTCAGGGCATTTTCCAGTCTTTGCACAAACCCTTCTTGCTTTTTTATTTCCTTATTCCTTTTTATCCTCATTGCCCATTCTCCACTTACAATCAGCAACTATGTTATTGTGTTTGATGTGCAACTTATTTCTTATGTGTCTTTATGGAGCATGTATTGTTTTGTGTGCAAGATTTTTTTAATTTACAAAATGCTATTGGTTAATAGTCTCTTTTTTCCCCCTACTAAGCACCATGCTTTTGAAGACCCACCCATGCTGCTATATGTACATCTAATTCATTATTCCAGTTGCTGCATAATACCCCATTATGTAGATGTACTATATGTCCCCCCCATCCATTCTTTTCATGGTGGACATGTGCATTGACTCAACCCCAGCTACATAAACACTGCAATGAGCATCTTTGCACATGTTCGCATAATCGTCTTTGTAATAATCTCTCTGGGCATCTACCCAGGAGCAGGGTAAGCCAGATCAGAGTGTGCATTTGCTTAATTTGACCCCCAAACTCCTAGATTACTCTCCTTAAAGGCTGCCCCAGCCCCTGATCCCACCAGCAGCAAATCTCTGCTAACAGGGGCATTATCCAGTTTTCTAATTATTAATCTGCAGAGTGTAAAGTAAGATCTTTTGGTTGTTTTAATTTACATTTCTCTAATTACTATGAGTTTGAGTGTCTCTTCATATGTTTCTTAGCCTTTTGGATGTGCCTTAATTGCCTTTTCATATTCACTGCTAATTTTTCAACCAGGTTTTTCTTTTTTCTTCCTGATTTGCTGGAGTCCCTTGTTTAATCTAGACATCAGCCTCTTTTTGGCTTTAGATATTGCATGTATCTTCTCTCAACCTGTTAATTTTGGACAACCATGGTGTCCTTTGTTGACCAGGAATCCTTTCTTTTGGTGTAATTAAAATCCACCAATCTTTTTTGCTTTATGGTTTGTACTTTCGACTTTTCTAACCCTTAGAGTGCTAACATGGTCTTCTGTTAATTTTATTTACAGGCTTACTTTTTACCTTAGTGGATTAATAAAAGCCTTAGGGAATCTATCCTTCTGTATAATATTAGGTAAGGTCCTGTTAGATCAGGATTCGCAGTACCACCGAACAAAGAGACCGAGACTCCGAGGCTGCAATCAACAAGAGGAGTTTATTGCCAACTAGCTCGAGCTAGGGTCCATGCCTCAGAGCGCCAACACGCAGTGGCCTCTTCTCCGAGCAGAGGGACCCCGGGCGGTGCGACAAGGGAGATTTTATAGGGCCAGCAATGGGCTGTCCATGCATTGATCATGCATTTACCTAACACAGTGATTGGTTTGCCCCTTCTGATCATGCACCCGTGTCTAGTTGTGATTAGTTAATTACATTGTATACTATCTTGTTTCTGATTGGTCCTGAGTTCGGTCCTGGCGCTTCCTTTTCTGCATGTCCCTGATTGGCTCTGAAGCTACCTCTTCCCCAGCATTTTCCTTTAGCATTTCATTTCATCCCATGTTACCCGGCGGTTTCTGCAAGGAAGCCGTTATCACAGAAGCACAAGTGGGCGGTTAGCATGAGCAAGCATTCTTATCATTCCAAGGCAGAAGTCTGTTTCGCAACTTTGAGAGAGACAGCCTTGCAACAGACCCTTGTAAGGAGTTTTGGTATCTTACAGTCTAGTTTTACTGTATTTTTTTCATGTTATTAGTGACTTATTATGTCTTTTCTTACTGATCTGGGACACCTTTTCTGAAATATTTTAAGTTTGCCAGGGTCTGTTTCTGAGTGTTCCTTTCTGTCTCATTGATCTGTTTTGTTTGTTCTTGAGCCAATAACATACTGTTTCTATTACTAGGGTTTGGTAGTGTGCCTTACTACCTAGTGGGGCTGGTCTTCTTTCTCAAAGCTGACTGCTATTCATGGCCTGTACATCCTCCATGTAAATTTTAGAAAAAGTTTATCTAATCTCTGAAAAAATTCAGCTTACATTTTGGTTAGAGTTGCAATGAATTGACTGATTTGGAGAATAGAATTGACCTTTAGCATAGCCACAAGAGCACAGAATGTCTCTCTGTTTATTTATAAAACCTTTTCTACCTTTTATAAGAATTTCTTTCTTTCTTTCTTTCTTTCTTTCTTTCTTTCTTTCTTTCTTTCTTTTCTTTCTTTCTTTCTTTCTTTCTTTCTTTCTTTCTTTCTTTCTTTCTTTCTTTTCTTTCTTTCTTTTCTTTCTTTCTTTCTTTCTTTCTTTCATCAGGCTGGAGTGGAGTGGTGATCATCATAGCTCACTGCAGCCTTGAACAGGGGCTCCAGTGATCCTCCTGCCTCAACTTCCTGAGTAGCTAGGACTATAGGCATGCGTCACCACGCCTGGTACCTGGCTAATTTTTCTTTTTTGTAAAGATGGGGGTCTCACCGTGTTGCTCAAGCTGGTCTCAAATGCTTGGCCTCAAGGGATTCTCCTGCTTTGGCCTCCCAAAGTGGTGGGATTATAGGTGTGAGCCACCGCACCTGGCCAGTTTTTTTAAAATAACAGCTTTATTGAGACATTTTTGGATTCTCTCTCTGTACCCGGTAGCTCTGCCCTGTGCATCTTCCTCTCTAATACAACGTCTTACAAATTCTAAGCACATTCTCAATCTCCAGTCTTTGACTCTTGAACTCAGTCTTCCCCTCTTTGCTCTCTCTCTATGTTGTGGCATGAAAACTGCCTCCAGGCAGTAAGCTGAGGCAATTTAGGGGTTGCTTTTTTTGTTTTCTTCTCTCAGGGATCTCCTTCCCGCTCTAATGTCTGAAAATAATTGTTTTATGTATTTTGTCAGGTTTTTTTGTGGTTTAAGGTAGGAGGATAAATCTGGTACCTTGTGACCTTTCAGAATTAGTTAGTGTCTGTGGGCATTATCTGTAGGACTGAGGAAATCTTTGCCAAAGTCTTTTTGGGGCTGGGTTCAGAAGAGCTGGCCCAAGGCAGAGCATTGCTCTTGGCGGTGGCTGGTGATGGGTGAGCAGGTGTTGATGATGCAGCCTGATGTGGTCATTCTCACTTCTGTCACTTGGGGAGCTGCTCCTGTTGCCATTCCATTATGAATGACACTTTGGTCCTCCTCCTCAGCTCGATCCACACTGGCCATCGATTGGGACAGTGAGACCCGGAGCCTTCATTATGATGAGCAGGAATCTGAGGTGGGTCACTCAAGGTTCCTGGTCAGTGGGGTCTGCTTGTTTCTATTCTGGGTTTGTATTAGGATCACTTTCGCCAGTTGGACAGCAATGTAACAAGTTATGTTTAAGACTGAGAATAAAAAGTTCTTCAAGATTTTGTCAATATGTTCAGAGGCTCTAGAAAATATACTATATTCCAAACAGGAGAGCTTCTGTAGCCCTTTGTGTCTTGGTCCAGTAAGGTCTGTCTGTCCAGGAGAACTCAATGCTTTGTTTCTCACAGACATACGAGAAGCACGTGAGCATGTTGCAGCCTCAGAAGAAGAAGAAGACCGCAGTGGCCCTGAGAGACTGCATTGAGCTCTTCACCACCATGGAGACCCTTGGAGAGCATGACCCCTGGTACGTAGCTCTCCACTCTGGGTAGAGGCACCATGCCCCCAGGACTCTGAGATCTGCTAGAGCCATCTGTGCATACAAAAACCCTTTTTATGTGGACATGTCATTTTTTTCACATGGCCAACCCTATGGACATAGCTCTCTGTGTGAGTTACGTTTTCCAGACTAAGAAAGCCATCACCCTGTGTTCGAAGGCAGGCCCCTGCCCTGAAGCAGTAGTGTTGAGTGCTGCCTGAAAGGATGGCAGCTCTTATAGGACTGAGTGTCCAGGTGGCATTGGCTGTCTGCCTCCCCTGCTAAGTGGAGGTTTCTCTTTTCAGGTACTGTCCCACCTGTAAGAAGCATCAGCAGGCCACAAAGAAGTTTGACCTGTGGTCATTGCCCAAGATCCTGGTGGTCCACCTCAAACGTTTCTCCTACAACCGATACTGGAGGGATAAACTTGACACAGTTGTGGAATTCCCAGTCAGGTGGGTTCCTGTGACTGCAGTATTAGGAAAATTGAAACACAGGCGGGAAAGCTGGGCATCGATTGGCTGAGAAGTTTGCCGTGAAAAACTTTTCTGAATTAGGATGTGTGTTGCTGGGCTCTGAGGTGTCAGCTCTTGACTGTCATTACCCCTTCCCTCCCCATCCTCCCATCTTTCAGGGAAAAGACTCTCCCGTAGAAGCACTGCCCCAAGCTCAGTGTGCTGGTTTTCATCTCTGCCATTTCTGGTTCCCCTCTAGTCCCCCATGCCATGTAGCTGGCCTGTTTATCCTATCCATTGCTTGCAGGGGGCCCAGCCTCAGCAGGGGCAGCACAACCACAGTGCTGCTCCTCCAGCAGGGGGCAAGACACCCAGAGAGGAGATGCCAGGGAGAATCAGGTTATTGTCGGGGGCTGCAGGTGCGCTTGCAGACCCGCCACGGTCCTGTTGCTGGGGTGGGGACTGGGACTGGCTGTCTACTCATATCCTCTCAGGCCCCACAGTTCCATCTATAACTGAGACAGGAAAGTAAATCAACAAGATAGGAGTTCCCCATAAAATACAGATTTTAAAACGCTTTCTGAGGGGAATGGATAGATCCATGTAGTATAACTGTCAGGGGGAGAATCTCGGTGGCAGGTAATGAGTATTTGTTGTAAAATTCTTTTAACTTTTCTGTATGCTTGAAATTTTTAAAACAAAATGCTGGTGGGGTTCTTAGAACTCCTGGTGTGGAAAAAAAAATGCTGGTGGGGGGGCTTTCTGGGGCCTCTTTGGGGATTTAGTTGAAATTATTGTGGCACCAATTGTAATTCTCTTACTAATAGCCATTTCTGCATAGGTGTTAAAGCTGTCTTGTCTGTCTCCAGACCATTTCCGCACCATTTGGTCTGGTGTTGGAGTTACCCAGGAGGCTTCTCTCATTTTCTGACCCGAGCATGTCAGTGGTGAGAACACAGACTCTAGGGTGCCTTCTATCATGGTCTTTTCATTTATTCATTCTCAAACAGTTTGAGTGCCTCCTTGTGTTCTGGTCCTATTTCATAAAAGGGGTTGCTGGGTTACTCTGATTTCTTTCTCTGATTTTAACATATTTAAGAGCTATTATTGTGTTTTGTGCTTAGAGGTCTGAATATGTCTGATTTTGTCTGTGACCTGTCAGCAAGGCCTTATGTGTACGACCTCATTGCTGTGTCCAACCATTATGGAGCCATGGGGGTTGGTCACTGTAAGTATTGGCATCTGCTTTCTTCTGAAATGTTGAAATGCCCTTGGCCAGTTATCTCTCATCAGTCTCTCCTGTATGCCAGCCATTGCCCTAAGCACTTACACAGTTCCATAGGCCTCAGACTTTAGACGTTTTCAATACAGCTTCCCCTCTGCTCTTTTTTAATTTTCATATTCTTTAATTCAATAACCCTACCTCTGGGAATTTAGTCTAAGAAAATAACTGGACATTGGGGAAAAGCTTTATGCACAAAGATAGTCACCTATTTTTTTTTTTTTTTTTTT
>CAUYRT010093777.1:0-152840 GCA_963574885.1 Lepilemur ruficaudatus
CGGCTAATTTTTTCTATATATTTTTAGTTGGCCAATTAATTTCTTTCTATTTTTAGTACAGACAGGGTTTCACTCTTGCTCAGGCTGGTTTCGAACTCCTGACCTTGAGCGACCCGCCCACCTGAGCCTCCCAGAGTGCTAGGATTACAGGTGTGAGCCACCGTACCTGGCCTTCATAGCTATTTCTTGAATGTTATATTCAAAAACACTTTCTTTTAATAATTTTGAGACTTTGGCCTCTATTATAGAATAAATAAGTAATGATAGCTTTTATTTTATATTTTGTAGCAAGTTTTAAGTTATAGAATTTTAGACAGAAGAGCATGTATGAAATATTATAAGAGCTACTGGGGAAAACTAAAATTACAAAAGGTAATTGTGCCTATTACGTATATATTGTTAACTAGAGACTCTGACAGGAGACATTCCCTCTTTTATTAGTCTCCATATTTTCTTTCTCAGTTCACTGGTGTTTCTCCCTCCCCTCCTTTCTTTCTTCCCACCTCTCCAGACGGATGAGCTAATCCGTCTGCTTTGTCTGCATCTCACCCAGGTGAGTCCTTCGTTTTGTGTGGGAAACACTTTTCCCACAGCACCTTTTTGGTCTCCCCCCAATTCCAGCTCCATCACCACCATTTGGTTCAACTACTCCTTATTGCTTGTGTCTGGTCCCAATCATTTAGGTCAAACATTATGCTTTCCATTAACAGTAAATACAGGACTCCAAAAGCATGACTCTGTATTATAGTTGGGAAGGCGGCCACAGGTAGGTGTCAGCATCAGCGATCAATCCAGAATTGTCACTCACTTGCTGCCTGACCTTGGTCAAGTTTACTTAAGCTCCTGGGTCATCAGTTTCCTCATTTGTGAAACTGAATTCATAATGCTTTTCTGTCTAATATAAAGGGCCTGTCAGGGCAAGTTAGATAAGTAATTTGAAAGTTCTCTGTCACATTTAAGTTTCATTTTTTGAATACAAAATACATTTACATGGTTCCAAAATTAAGAAACAATGAAAAAATTTCCCTCTCAATCCTACTTTTTTTCCTTCGTAACCACACACATAAACATAGCTTTTTGTCTATCCTTCTAGAATTTTTATGCAAATACAAGCAAACATAGATGTGTGTGTGTGCATTCATAGTTTTGCTTCTCTTCTGAATCTTGCTTTTCCTTTAACAAAATAGCCTTGAAATCTTTCTGCATCAGTTCATAGAATACATCTTCATTTTTCACACAGCTGCATAGTAGTAAGTGAAGGCACTTTGATTTGAGTAACAGAAAGCATTACACAGATGTAAATCACATTACTTCTGCCTTTGTCTTTTATGGCAAAGCAAGTATGTCTTGGGTTCTTTATGAATAATAATGAGGATAACTATAAAGTGCTTGAGCTATATGCTAGCCACTGAGCTGTATATTTTATATGCATTCTTTTATGTTGTCCTCAACAATCCTATGGCATGGAGAACATTTCCACTACTTTACAGGGACTGAGTGTATAACTTCTTTCTGTCCTCGAGGCTGTGCTGTCAAGCCTTTGCCATCACTCTCCCAGCTAGCGTGTCATGATGCCGCAACCCTTCTCGATTTTCACCCCATCGCCGCACGTCAAGGCCTCCACAGTATATCTTCACCTTCTCCATCCCAAATATCCCTGTCTCCGAGACCTCAACCACTTCTCCTGGACTCTTCCAACAGCTCCCAGCTCTCCGCTCTGGTGTTTGCTCCTCCAATCCATGCTTCATACTTTCTTTGTAAAGGAAAATCAGATGTGCTTCCTCTTTGCTTAAACACACACATGGTCCCCCATTGTCTGCAGAACTTGACCTAAACTTACAGCACCGCCCTGCCTTCCCTCTCGCTTCCCATGCCAAACCTCTGGCTTTCCAGATGCTGGCGCCATGTCTGAAATGCCCAAATCTCTCTGAAAAGCCAGTAGAAGTCTTTGGAGCCCAGCCAAGGTGATGATTCTCTGTGACCCTCTTGACCCTCCATTGTTCCTCCAGAAACACTTTGATTATACCACCGTGGGGGCTGCATCATACGTTATTACTTTATCTACTCTACCTTTATAGCTCCTTTCAGGGTGTGGCTGATTCTTGTTGTTATTAATGTGCCTCAATGCCCCCGTTAAATTGTTCAACACAGAAAGGGCTTTTGGCAGAATTTTAAGACTTCATTTTTGTAACTGCAATGTTTGGCATGTAGTAGTTGACCCAAACACGTGTTATATAAACGCATAGAAGAACATATATGGAAGGCATTTGAAACACGTTTTACATAAAAAATAAAACAGGCATTTATCTCATTTGGATGCATGTTGAATTCCCTCCCTTCGCTTGCACCTGTAAGAAACAACAAATCAGGAATTCTCGAGAGATAGGTGACCCGGGATCAGCGAAACCCATGTGTGCAGGGTCACAGCTGGCACCCTGCAGAACAGTGCAGGCTAAACATGGGACATGGAGGGTGGGCATCAGGGCTCCAGGTGAGAGGCCACACAATGGAAAAGGCTGAAAATGCTGCATATGAGGGGATATAAGTATTTCATTTAAAACAGCAATACATGCACCTGCCAGGAAATCCAATAGCAGATAATGGCATAAAGAGAAAAGTCAGTCTTTCTGCCACTTTGACCTTGAGTTAAAAACATTTATTACATGAATGTTGGGGCACAAACAGAAGGGTCTGTGTCCTACATTTCATACTTAGTAACACTTATTAGTGGTTATTCCATATCAACTTTTCATGAATTATGAACATATAATAACAAGCATTCATGTGGTGATGTAATTAACCCATTCATTGCTGAGACTGATATTTATTGGGTACCTTCCCAATACATATAGCAAATGATATGTTAAGAGCTGGGAATATAACTGAGACACATCTCTGCCTTCAGGAGCTTCCACACTCTCCAGATGCCCCAGTGGACACTGAAATGCTCTGGGTTAACTATGCTGAGGTGGAGAGTATAGGGCCCTGGTACATTTTATTCAAACCTAGAGGCAGTATTCTGGAACATCTTTGGCTCCATTGCTGGGCAGCAACTCACCCTTTGCAAGAGATTTTACTCCAAGAAATCATGGAGACCAGACCCATCCTAAACCTTTCTAACGCTCAGCCCCAAGGCCCTGGAGCCAGGTCTGTGATGTCTTTGCTCATGTAGCTGCAGTAGGGAAGGGGTCTGGATACCTCCCTCTACTTCTCATTTCAGAAACAACACAGCTGCTCAAAATTCTAAAACACCTTCTGTGTTTCGAGGACTAAATTTAGTGTCTTAGATACTTTGTCTCATTTAATCCTTATAACAGTTCTGTTAAGAAGAAATTATTATGGTCATTTAACTGATGGGGAAACTGAGGCTCAGATGCAAGGAGCCAAATAAATTCTCCAAAGTCACACAGTGAGACAGAATCAGGACTTGCCCTCTAGTCTGACTGTCTCAGACCTTTAACCCAAAATTTTCCTTAACCTGAAAGTACCTGTGGGACTAGCAGACATTTCTTTTCTCAGCTCCTTGAGCAAAGTGGTAGGAGCACACCCTGCAGGGTGTGTTTCCACTGTTTATCTCATACATTTTCTCCTGTTTTGATTTACCCTGAAGTAATTTACAATCACATAGAGTACTACCTTAAAGATATGTGCATTCTAGAAAGTCATCTCAGTGGAAACGTCAATTAATGCTCTACATCTTGGCTAAATGATCCATGGTACAAATTCATATTCTAAATATGGTAAGTGTTTGAGACATTCATAAAATAGCCTTTTAAAAAAATCTATGGCATTGTTAAAGTCTTTTCCAAGATTAACCCTTTTGTCAGGCTACTGATGTATGGACTGCTACAAGTTGAAATAATTCTCTTTAGCATCTGGTATTTTATTCTCTCTGTTTCCTACAATTTTGTTTTGTAGTTTCAGAGTATTTCAGAAAACAGATTAAATGAATCATATTTCATCCAACTGTGTGCTGTTG
Organism: Lepilemur ruficaudatus; assembly: GCA_963574885.1. Lineage (NCBI taxonomy): Eukaryota > Metazoa > Chordata > Mammalia > Primates > Lepilemuridae > Lepilemur > Lepilemur ruficaudatus. The sequence continues at coordinate 3,980 of CAUYRT010093777.1, forward strand.
CCCCTGTGCAGTGGTTCCTACCCACACCAACACACTGACGGGCTGTGTGCCGTGGCACCTGCGCGGTGGCTCGCACACACACCACCACACTGACGGGCTGTGTGCCATGGCCCCTGCACCGTGGCTCGCACCCACACCACCACACTTTTGGCTGACACTGTGTCACTCACTCTTCCAGGAGTGTGTGCTTGGTTAGCACCTGTGTGGTTTTTCAGACACAGCTCCCTCTGAATCCAGGTGTGACAACAATCCAGGTTGTAGTTCAGTTTTATTTACCACACAATTAAAATACCCCTTGATAGTAGTTTTAGTTTGGTGTTTATCCCACACAATTTCAGGATGATATTTTTTGGCAGACAGGGTGATGTAGCTATGAAAATACTGGAAACTTTTTCTCCTTGTTGAACCTTATGGGTTTCTTGGATTCTGCCCTGACTTTCACCGATACAACAAAATTATTCTCTTTATCCTTCTTGCAACCTTTGTGGGAATTTCTAAGTTTCATCCTGAGTATCTAGCTCACACATCAACAAAAGGGCTTGTCTGTGGAGCAACATGTCTGTGGCTTTATAACTACAGACTCTATCGTGTGAATTTGCAAGTACTAAAATTTGAAAAGACAGTAAGTTATAATCTCTCTTCCAAAAATGATTGCAGCTATTTAGGAACCGTGAACTCATATCTTCACCATGAGATTGACAAATTCAGACCCGCAGGTCAAATCTGTTCCCTACTGGTTTTGTAAATAAAGTTTTATTGAGACACAGCCACACCCATTTGTTCATGTATTGTCTATGGTTAATTTTGCACAACAGTGGCAATGGTGTATAGTTGCTGCAGATACCACATAGCCCGCAAAGTCAAAACATTTACTATCTGGCTCCTCACAAAAAAAGTTGGCCCACCCTGATGTATGCAATATGATGATTTACAAATTGTCATTTTATAGATGATCATGGGAGGAGTTATATTTTGTTCCCAGAAGTTGTTATAACACTGTGTTCTCAATATAACAATGTATTTTCATTTTGTAATGCTAAATCTATTTATTGCAACTTATTGTTTGTTTTAATTTTATTTCAACAGAAGCATGGGAGCTACCCCTTTGTACACCTCTTTCCTGTCGACCTTCATGTATCATCGCCAAAGCTCCAAAAGTGAGACATGGTTGGTTTTTAGTGAGGACTGAATAAAACTGTCAGTGTGGAATGCAAGTATTGGTGATGCTTCTTGCTGTTATGACTATCTGACTGGATCTGGAGGCACATGGAGACTGCTGGTAACAAGCTTGTCTGATATGCAGAAGGGTCTGCTCACTCTGGCTAGAGCAGAATGGTTGCAGCAGACATTCACTAGGAGGATGGGTGGTCTCCAGAGTAAAGCAGAACAAGGTGAGGGCTTGCTGGAACCTGGGGATCTCTTCTTCCTTGAACAAGTCCAGCTTGGTCTATGCACCTTGAAAATGTACAACTCTCAAAATCAAACATGACACCTCAGCTGAAAAGCCTATTCAAGGCCAAGTATATATACATGTGGATTTCTCTTTCAAAACTAGCTTATTTTTTGTTGTTTTAATTCCTGGTGAGATTTGTATTTTAATATTTTATATTAAACTACTTTGACAATCCTAATTTAATGTGAACATCTAACTCAATGCCAAAATGACAATTCAATAAAGTGATGTTTAAAAATTGCACCCATATAAAATAGTTCATTAAATGTTCTCATTACTAAAATTTAATGAGATTAGATAAAACAAGTAGCCTGTATGTAGGAAACACCTACTATTCAGAAACTAACTGATTCTAAAGCCAAGTATGAGTTACCATTCAATGTGAATAGGTTCTTTTGTTTTTTGTTTTTTTAACCCCAGGGAAATATACAATTAAACATAATGCCTTCCTCAAACTGAACCAATGAGTGTAGTGCGTTTCTTCAGGGAAAATGAATAGGGTATAGAAGAGAAAACAATTAGAACAACTGTGACCTATTACAGCAGTTCATAAAGCTCTCAAAGATCGCAGCACCCACAAGGTAGCAGCATATGGAAGACAATCCCAGCCTCTAATTTCCTTGTCGTAGTAAGTAGTTCTATTATCAGACAAGCAAACGGGGTACTCACAGACAAATAAATTACTATTGCACACTGAACCTTAAAACGCATGCCACAGTTTTCCTTACAGAGCATTTTGAGAAATTATCATTTTACCAGAATTTTCTTCTTTTTCTCCATCAAAGTAATGTGTAAAATATACTTTTAAATGTAAGTATTGAGAAGACAGTACCAGAGCTCCTGAAGTCAGGCTCATACACACATTCAGAACAGAGACTTCACAAGGTCTGAGATTTTGGACACATTGCAATCATGTTGACTTCCAGCCCTAAACATCTGTTCTGCCTAGGCAACCCTCATCCCACCCCAGCCTTCCCAACCAGAATTCGCAAACGCTACTAACCAGGTACTTCTGCTGCAAGTGCGGGTTCTGTGTGCAGTGACTCTGAATGAAACATCTCCACTGAAGGGTCACTGGTACCCTCACAGCCACCACAAGGAAACACACATCATTCCTGCCCTACATAACTTTCCTGGTGAGAACAACAGACGTGGTGTTGAATTTAACCGCAAATGACTCTTTAGCATGACTTGTCTGTTTTGGAGGATGCACAGCAGAACTTTTAACTGCCTCCCAGAAGCTGTGAAGCACTAGGCACCTAAGCTGAAAGTATTTATTCAGAGCAGCAAATGGACAAAGCACCAGAGGGGACAACTCTCCTCAACCTCTCCCCGTATGCTGGGCTGGGGTTAGGGTACCTAAGATCATGTGCAGGGCAGCGATCTTCGTACCAGATGGTTTCCCTGTGCCGACCAGGGTTTGAAGACGCCCACTGGGTAGGAATTCACCAATTTTCCTTCGAGTTCATTTTCTAAGGGCAGAACAACAACAACAATATCATTAGTAACTGAAGAGAGATGGACAAAACTCCCCTCCTTTGAGCTACTGTGCTGACAATAGGAGTCGTGTTTACAGAAAGGCAACTGCACGTCAAGACGATGTGCCGGTGACTCCACTCAGAAACCATGTTAGGAAAGCTCGTAATGGACACACAGGAATCCCTTTCAAACATGGAGTTAATTTATCTTGAAATCTAAGATATTTAACAGTTTTAAATATGTGTCTAGGCTTGAAGGTAAAATTAACTGCACTTAATATTCAGATTGACCAATTATCAGGCAATTTGTAAGATTAATGCCTTTGTTAATACTTTGATGCAATTAGGAAACAATTCCATAAGTGAGAATATTTTTAGATGTTTAACTATTTCTTGGAAATAATGTGATTTCATTCATAACAAAGTATAGTTTGTTGATAACAAGGGCACTTCTAAATGTCAGCTCAATTTTATCTTAGTAAAACAACAAAAGAAATTACCTTCATTAATAGAAATTTAGAAATTTTATTAACTTCCTAACAAGGCTTTCTCCAATACTGTCTCATATTAGAAACATGGGCTGTTCCAATTTGAAAAGAAAATTATCAGATTATTTCAAAGTATTCTGTCGAAGAGAATTTATTTTATCTGACAAAATGATGACCTGGAACATCAGAAAGTGAGAGCTGGTGCCTCCGCTATTGAAGTCATTGCTTCTGGTGCAAAGCTCTACAATCAGAGGCGCTCATTAAAATGCGTCTATGGCAACAACAGACACAGTGTTAATGGGCAGCAGCGGAGTGTGTCAGGAGAATGGAGAGACCCTTGGGGCGCCCCATGCCGCTTGTGATGGGCTAGATGCAGCGGCATCACCATCAGTCCTGACAGATACCACACAGACTGCCTGCATGCCACCTTGCGATAAAGAAGGTGTTCAGGGTGCTTGGCAAGTGCAACTGGAAATCAGACAATACACACACCGGCAGCCTATAAAATGCAACCATAATAAATTTTATTATTTTCCCTAATAAGAATCTACCAAAACAAACACATAAAGGAGAGAATAATTCAGAAATACATATGTGGAGATACTAATAGGTTTTTGAATTACCCTGAAAAATCAAGGTTGAAAACTTGAATGACAGTTAGTGCATTTGCTTTCTGTCAAAGTCCAGAATCATTAGTTTTGAGTAACTAATCCTGTAACGCTTTAAGATATATTTAGCTTTTAATGCAAATTATGACCTGGAGTTTTATTCATAGCAGTGCACTGCTATTGATGTAGAAAATCCTTGAAGAGAACAGGGTATGGTGTGGCCTTTTCTGGTCTACAGTACCTACCACACTCACACACAACACACCCACAATCACACGTGCTCTCATACACTCACACACCATCCACACATACAACATACAAACTCACTCTCACACCACATATACATATTATAACAAGACATTCTTGCATTTTTCTCAACTCTAATTGTTCTTTGAATTAATTTGTACACTTAACTTTTATGTGACAAAGGCAAATGCCCCTGAAACATTCTTGTATCAGACATACCAGCGACAAATCACCTAGATTCAGGAACATTCATCCAGGACAAACGATAGCTTCCACACCCTAGACTCACCCTGATCACTCATGCTCGGGACTTGGATCCCGGGGCCTCGCAGGGCAGAGGCAGGAGCACACGCACAGCCTCCTTCTCTAGACGGCCACGAGTCTGACGAAGATGATCATGTATAAGTGGACATGACTGCAGCGTGGCCTCCTCCTTTACTCCAACTTTCTGAAACTGGCCCCTACTTCCCCAGTCAGATTATTCCAGGACAATTAACAAATAAATTTGACATTATTACTTTTGAAATAACATCATGGTTTAAAAACATAACCCTTCATTTCATTAAGTGTTATTATTAATATGGATTGTCATTATTTCCAGATTGGAAAGACCCATCTCAGCCAGTATTGGCAAGAATCTTTATTGAACGAGTGAGCCTCTCTGAAGTTCAGTCTGTCTACCTGACAGTGATAGGGCTGGACTGAAAGTTAAGATACATCCTTCAGTATCAGGTGCTTTTACAAAGACCCCCGATGCCTTGCGGTGGCACTTGGTATGAGTCCCTAGGCAGTGAACCATTTGTACGAGAAGTGTGGCACTTCCATTCTGTATACTCACTCAGATCTCCTCCCTATGCTTGTTTACATATTGAGTGCAAATCTATAGCTTTGGATGTTTGGGTGTTGGCTGGATGACATTAGGAACTGCCACACTAATGCCTTGAGAAATGCCTCTAAACCTGAGCTCGACCCAGGACAGGAGTGATGAAGTCCCTCTTCCTCTACCCTCCCATGCGGGGCTGCTCCCCACCATCCCTGCTGGACCCAGAACAGAAAGGAGGCTCCTGGTGACTATTCCAGAAAATGTCAATACATTCGATTGTCATCCTGCTATTGCTGCTTCTCTAAGAGTTCTTATTGTCAACAAGACCTTTGGTTTAAGTTTTGCTGAAATGACACATAGGTGTGCCTGTTTAGCAATCTGAGTCACTGCTACAGGATTAACTACTGGTGGAAATAGCTCTTGTTTTTTATTTTCCTCTGTAAAAGTTCTATGTGAGATTAGTTACAAAATGAGAGATGTGTTTTGACAGTGCTTCCTCCTCAAACTTATCAAATTGAATAATAAGAACCAGACAATTGTCTGACAAAAGTCCACCTCATATGCCACCATGAGAAAAAGGTAAAATCTTTCTCAGTGAACTGAGACAGTTTCTGACGAAGCCTCTAGAAAGGAATGCAAAGGACTCCTGAGCCTGGTTTCGTATACTTTCCTGGACCCTTGCTTCAATACTGTCTAAACAAGAAAACTGCCTTTTTTAAAAGGTCTTGTGTATACTTTAGTGATCAAATTTGGGATCCCTAACGGCCAGAGAGGATAGGGCATTACAGCAGCCAGCCTGGAGTGCAGTCCTGGCCGCCTCCGTGTCCCCATGGCAATTTGCAAGTGCATCTTCTGCTCTTCTGCCTGTCCTTCTAACTCATCGATACCCACTAAATGGATGGTAAGACCCAATTGCACAAGGACTGAGTTGAGATACATGAATTGCTTGTACTATCTGGTACATAGTAGGTTCTCAATTAGTCCTTCCTGGCTGAATGAAGGGATTATGTTTCCTTTTGCATCTTGTTAAATATATTTTAGTTAACCCACTCCCTTGCTTATATTCTTTGCTTTGGAATTTGCTCATGAGAGAGTAATTCAGCTTCTAATTGGATATAAAATTTAAAACATATTTACTTTGTTTTGCAGAGAAAAACATGATCATTTTCAGGTGGCAAGAATTATAATCGAGATAAGGAAGAAGAAATATATAATCTATAAAGTAAATGAAAGAGGATATCTCAAGAAAAATAATAGAAAATCAGAAGAAGAATGGACACAGATTTTTAAATCACCTTTCATCTCATTTTTAAATGCTCATGCCTCCTGGTGTGCTTTAAAGCCTAAATCAATTACATGTTTGTCTGATGACTTTAATTATTTGGAGTGTTGGAATGCATTTTTGGCAACTAAGGTTCAGGTCTACCTCTCACACATGGGCATTCCAATCTCAGTTTCTCCTGTGGTTCACCTGTGCAACATCAGTATTCAGCACATAACCTTAATCTAAACTTCTAAATAATAGACCCTTGATTCCAATCTGCTAACTAGCAGAGTGAGGGGACAGCAGTAAATGTAATTTGTGATTTGAAGCTATTTACAGATAAACTATCGCAAGCATAACCTATGTTTTGTTTTACTAGGTGTTCCTGAATTTAGATCTATGTCTAATGCCACCATTTTCCTGGTTCTCAAAATTAACACTGGCAAGGAAATCCAGGCTCCTCTGTGGCTTGGAGAGGCCAGCATTACTCGCCATGCAGAGGAGGGGAGGTGGGAATCTTCACCCTGTCTGCGGGTGGCAAAGACGGGTGAATAGACTCTCCTGCAGGTTTGCCGGATGTAAATGAAACAACCTTGTTGTCAGGAATTCGGCAGCCTGGATGAAAATTTTAAATGTGCATATGCTAACCTAACAATTCCAGTTCCTGGTATCTACCAAATATGTTTTAGTCACACATGTGCACAGATGCATGCATAAAATTTTTCAGTGCAGGACTATGTATAATCGCAAGTCAAAATCATCAGCTGCAGACTGATTAGAATATTTGTGGCAAATGAATAATCTAGGATTGGTCTATGTGCACTGATAAGGCAGGATCATCAAGATGTATGCTGAAGTGATTAGTGGGTGGAGCGGAAAAGCGAGTGCAGTATCTCTCCATTCTCCTACGACAGACAAATCAAGAACCGAGTAATGTATCTCGCATTTCCATGCGCACATCTGTAAGCACAGAGAACCACACTAGAACCGATACTGACCCAACGGCTAACAGAGATAATATTTGAAAGAAGGAGAGAGGTTGTGAGGCCTAAGAAGGACTCTCACTTTTTACAGTAAATACTTCTAATTGTTTAATATTTTATTGCCAAAGCAAATTTATATATTTCTGTAACAAAACAGAAAAAATATGATAATTTCATATATCTATTACTATTTTCAAAAGGTATATAGTCATCACTGTAAAGAATGATTAATAAATTTAAGTTACAAATTGACACTTCCAAAGCCCCATAGGAATTAGAAGCGACTCGAACTCCCAAGATACCCGACCATCTGCGGCCTCCCAGCTCTGCTCACGGCAGGCGCGGGATCTGCCCGCCCCCGCCACAGGCGCGGGATCTGCCCTCGCGCACGCACCGGGACCAGGAAGCCGCACGCAGGGAGTCAGGCCGTCCTGGCTGCACAAACACTCCCCGCACCCAGCAAGACGATCCAGAAAGGCCGCCTTCCAACGGGGTGGTTACAACAGGCCGGCCAGGCCTCGGAGAACAGGGAGGCTGCGGCCTGGCAAGGGCTGTCACCTCAGGGGCCGCGGCGGAGCCTCCTGGGAGGGAAACTTACCCAGGGCGCAGCCGCGACCGGCACTGCAAGGCCGGGAAGGGCACAAAGGGCGTCAGCACGGAGCCACCAGCCCGCCTGGGGTCGCGCCGGCTGTGGCGCCCTGGCGCCCGCCCCCATCTGCACAGGCGGACTGCGGAGACAGCTGGGAGCTAGTTTCTGTCAGGGTCATCGATAGTGTCACTCTCAGTCTTCAGGACACGTGGTAGGAAACCAGCTCACGGGCGTGGAAAAGGTGAGCGCCAGCGCGACCGACTCTCAGGCGGTCCTCGCCCGGCGCCCCTGAGGGCCTCGAGTGTGCGGAGCACGAACCCCCACGCGCCCGGCCCTGGCCCGGCCTGCCCCGGAAGCGGTTCCTCCCTCCACTTCCACACACGCGCCCCTGGCCCGCAGCCCCAGGGCCTGACCCCGTAAGCGCCGCATCAGTCCACAGAGCTTTCAGGCTCGCCGGCAGCCTCGTGTGCCAGGACCAAGCGGTTCTGCATCTCATTGAAACCAAAGCTTCCCGAGCGGCAAATGCCCAAATAAATCCTTCTGTTCTTTCCTGGGAACCCCCTGTTCAGGGGCTAAGTGTCCCTTAGTGGGCCCCACTTCACCTCCCACCTGCCCCCGTGACCATGCGCCTCCCCCTCCACAGAGAGAAGAATCCAGAAGCATGCTCTTGCAGCCCTGCTCAGCAGTAATCAGCACGGCGACAACCGTTATCGTCATTGTAACATCTTACACTGTGTCACCATGTAAAATTAGGAGTGGTTTCCCATGCCCGTTTGCAAAGCAGACAGAATTATGCCCATTTCACTGGTGGGAAGGCCAGGGTCCGGCTTTAGGCAGAAAGGAGCGGTGAGAGGCGGCCGACCTGAAACCATGCTCTTCCCTGGCAGCACGTTCCCCTAACTCTTGGTTGCACATTGTTTCCTAACTCTTAAGCCTCACTTCTGCCTCGTGTGACCTCTGAGTTCAGATGTTTTACCTTCTCAGTGCTCCTCGAATACAAGCTGCACTTCCTCTCTTTGGTTCACACCAGTCCTCCCTCTGTACATCTCGAAGATTTGTCAACCTTGACATCAAATTCCACAATTTATTTTCAGAGACTTTCCAGATGGTTCCAGCTCTCAGTAGGAGGCTGTTATCCTCTGCATTGAGAATATAGCCATCCTCTAGCTCTGCAGTCCCCAACCCCTGGGCCAGAGCCGGGCTTGGGACCGGTGTGTGGCCTGTTAGGAAACGGACCAAGAATCACCACCTGAGTTCTGCACCTGCCCCGTCTGTGGAAAAATTGTATTCCATGAAACTGGTGCCTGGTGCCAAAAAAGGTTGGGGACTGCTGCATGAACCTCCTGACTTAGCCAGCAGTTCCACTGTTGCTCTCAAAGACAGTACGTTACCTGAAGACAGGGAGCTTATCTGCTCATTGCTGTATCACCAAGGGCTAGAGGAGACCCATTAAATGAATGAATTAAATAATAATAATATAGGCTATGAGTTCCTTCACAGTTCAGAAAATGTTTATTCTGTGAATTTCTCATGGTATCTAGAAATAGCATTTAGCACATACCTGCTCTCAAATGTTTACTGATCAAACGGAAAAATATAAGCTATTTTTAAAACAACAACAACCTGTATCAGGAAAGAGGAAGATAGAGCAGAGCACTATTGAATCAGGCATGCTGTCTTAGCAGTGAGTGCATGCGGCACGGAAATAACCTGATGGGGGTGGGTGGGCCCATGGTGTTCGTGGAGGGGCATGTCTGCACACATTCACAAGAGTGTATTTAACTCTGTTTTTGAGACACAGCAATTTCACGGATCAAATTGTGTTATTGATGGCTAGCTAAACTCCACAAAAGTTGCAGGGAATCCTTGCAGGAAAATCCAGAATTGTAGCAGCAAGCCCTCCCCCCTTAGGATAGGTATAAATGACTGTCTGTCAAGGGCTGTGAATGCAAAGTGTGGCTTAAACATGCCATTAGTTCAGCTTAAACCAAAGCCTCACATTTCACTGAACAAGCCTCGCAATAGGGCCGTAAGCACACTCGGGGGCCTCCATTTTGAAAGACACTGTGAGTGAACATGCTCTGTCCTCCGGAGATGCAGTGCCCAGGGTCGGCACTGCTCTCTGAAACTCAGCCACTCTCCTCACAAGGGAACCGTGTGATCCCTCTGCATAAACACATCTCCAGACTGACTGCTTTCCGGGTGAGAGGAAAAAGAATTTTCCAAGTCACAGCATTTTCATGGTACTTATTTCATTTGTTCCTCCAAACAACCCTGAGAACAAGGCAAGTGAGATATTATTTGCACTGTTTTCACAGAGAATCTGATTTTCAGAAAGATAACTGGTCGGAGATCAGAGAGCTGGGATTGGAACTCAGGTTTCCTGCCTGGACATCAATAAATGTGCACACTAGCATCACCTTCCACGGACTGTACACGACAAGCTTTCAAGGCAGCAGTTTACTGCATCCACCAATCTTATTCCATTGTGCCTTGGAACTGTGATGCAGCAGAAGGGCCCCCGGCCTGCAGGGTGGGATTTGGGGAGCTTAGGAAGGACCAGTGTCCATGCTAGCCCTAAAGCCCTACATTTGATATCCAGTTCTTTGAGCATTTTTTAAAAAGAATTTATCTTTAAAAAGTGCAAGTGATCCTGGGATAGCTAATATTTTGAGTCACTATTGATTCAAAAGATATTCATTTTCCATAGAGCAAGGAGGGTGGTTGAGTTAGTGTGGGCCTCTCTCTCTGCACACACTAACTGACTCACTGTTATTTTCAATCTCTCTCTTTTTCACAAGGAAGAAAGCCAGAGGGTAGCAATTACATGGATTTGGATGCAGGATTTAGGGAGAATTGGAGGCTTAGAAGCACACATTGCCTAGATTTACCAAAGCGCAATACTGTGGCATGTTCAATACTTTGCAGCTAACGAGAGAGGCAAGTTCTGTTTTCCATCTGGCTACTGTTTGTTGTGGATCTCTTCCTTTGGACCTTGGGGAAGGAGGAGTGGTTTGGGATTTGTTGGCTCCCTACCAAACACCACTGAAGAGTAGTGCAGTCCCATCTCAGCCCACAGTGGCAAGAACTAGACAGAGAAATCAGACGTGAGACACACAGATGCATAGCCTGGGCCCTGGGCAGACTGGACTCTGGTAGAGAAAAGGGGAGACCCTTACCTCTCCTCTAAGTCAGGAACACCATGACAGAGATATGCACAGGGCTCAGGTTTACTCAGAGGTAAACCTGAGTAAACCTGTCCTGGAGTTGGACAGGTTCTTGGAAGAGCTCCGAGAAGTCCACATCATTGTGCGATAAGGTACAGAGGAAATCTCTAGGAGAGGAACCAGTACACCCAAAAAGCACAGAGCAGGGGAGGAGATGTGTGTTTGTATAGTGAGTCCTACGGGGACCCTGCCTTTCATCCCGCAGGACACAGCAGCCATCTGGGCCTCTGCACAGCCTGCTGTTTACAAAAGGAACCTCAGGAACAGGGTGGCGGGGACGAGCCGGGGTGCAGTGAATCTAGGGGAAGCAGACCTGCAGGGAGATGCTAGGTGAGCCCTGGCACAGAGACAGCTCACCTGTGCTGGGAGAGGATGTGTTCATGAGAATGGGGGCCCAGGGCCAAGCCATCCTGTGGTCAAGCTTGCTTTGAGTTCCCTGCTCTAGTAGCAGCAGGAAAGAAACATCCCTCTAGTCCACAGAGCTTGAAACAGAGTCATTTTTGAATTTTTGAAATCAACTGTACTTGATGGCCCTGTAAGGTAATGGCGAGGTAAGTTTTCAGTGTGATGAGTAAAGGTCCACATTTTCACAAACACTCTTCATGGCTATAGCTCTTTGTAAAGGTTATCAACACAGAGCTATTCAAAATCCCAGATGTAGTTTCTTGCAAAATATATACTAGAAAAATGGTTTGGAAATATAGCTAAAATCTAGAGAAACATGCAAAGATAAAGTTCCTTTTTGACAAATTTTAAGATTAAACTTTCTATGGATATTATATCCTTGCCTAATAATTTCACTACGTGGAAAGAAGGGAAGGAAGGAAGGAAGGAAGGAGGGAGGGAGGAAGGGAGATGACCTCAACAATGTGGATTATGCTGAAGCTGTTCACAGTTTTAAAAATCTGAAAACACTGCTAGTATCTACCTATTGGGCAATCACTAATAAATCATATTATTTCAGTATAGTCAGAATATATAATTACTAGTAATGATATGCAAAATAATTAATGTTAAGTGTTAACCCATGTTCAAAAGAAATGAGTGAGAAGGAAATCAAAACACAAGGGCGCGTCCACCCGATGACACGAGAAACGTGCGGCGTTACCAGTACAGGCCAGAGGATGGCGGGAATAGCACCCTAGGGCTCCCACCCCTGATGTTCATGTTTATGCAAAGACACATTTTAAATGCAATACATATATTTTAAAATGTTGAGTTTACGTGGCAAAGTGATACGCTTTTAAACTTTTAAAAATTGGGAATTATTTCACAGGATGATTTTATCAATTAAAAACTTCCAGACAAAAATATCTGACACTCCAATCTGCCCGATCCCTTGTGCCTAGGCTGGCACAGCACTCATCTAAGCAGCAGCGGCAAGACCTCACCTTCTGGCCCGAACCTCCTCACATCCACAGATGTGAACTTGGAGCATGGGCAGCGGTCTCTCCTGCAGGACATGCAGGACTTCTTTAGCTGTGGGGGCAAAAGCTCTGGTCTCTTCCAATGAGGATATGCCCCCCATCAGCTGGGATTATAGGAAAGAGGACTCCTGGCCTGCATTGGTGGTCAGGGTACGTGCCTCTCAGTGAACCCATGGACTTGAGATTTTTAGAGACCAGGGAAAGGACTTTGTGGAGAGGGGCCTGGGCTGAGCGTGTTAGCTGGAGGCTCTGCAAACTGGGGCTGCGGTCAGCCCCACCTTGTCAGTAACTGGATTACTTTGGGAAAATTTTGTCTGCTCTCTGGACTTCCATGTTGTTATCTGTGAAATGCAGATATTGTTAGGTAATTGTATCTACCTTAGCATTGTCAGGGAATCAATTGAGATAACAGCTTAGGTGTTTCGCAAGTGCCTACGTATTGCAAGCCTTCCCAATAACCAGTCAACAACTCTTTCATAAGCATCCAGTAAGCAGGGGTCAGGAACCTTTTCATGTTGGAAGCCACATTAATTTAGCTGTAATCAAATAAGGCTGCATTCAGAAAACTTCAATTAGATATACCTAAAAATGTACATCATTTTGTAAAAATCTATTATGTACTTAATAATTTCAAAAAAGGAAAATGACTTGTTAATTTTAAAGTTAACCAACCTTTTAATGACTTTGTTGTGTTTGAAAGCACTTGAATATTTGATTACAGCAGGAGGTCTACAGGTTCAGTCCATCCTCTAGATGGGTATCAGTCATTTGTGACCTTAAGGGCATCTTGATCTGGGTTAGGTAGGAGAATGTAGATTTATAGCAATAGATGTTGAACAGCAAGAAAGCATTTTTGGGGCAAGTTGTGAAAGACATGGGTATTCTGCATTTTTCTATCTTTCAATTGGATCTTTTGTAACATCAAACAATGACTTTAAAATGTCATCTACTGAGAGCTCAATCAATTTCATCTGTATTTCTTTAGGGTCCTTGGTGATATCAACTAGGTGAGGCCAAAATGCTAACTTGAGTGTGATGTCATGATTCTCAAAGTCAGTGAACCTTTCACTGTATTCTCCAATTAATAACACATTTATGACAGCTGCATATTCTTCAAATGATTCACATATATGATCCCATTCATCAGTGACCTTTGCTAACTGGGGAAAATGTTCATATGAAATTTCCTTTTGGGGAAGTGTTTTGAAAAAAGATAACTTGTTTGGAAATGCTTTGAGTTTTTGTCACATATAATATATAGACCTAGTTTTACCTTGCAAAGACATATTCAATTTGTTTGATTTGACATGATATCACACAGAAATGCTACATTCCTAGAAATCTTCTTTCAGTAATTCATATTGCTGATTCTGTTCTTCATAAAATTTAACTACCTGTTCTCACAGAGGTAAAACTTTGGCTGACATCTGTCCCTGAGATAGCCAATGCACTTTAGAATGACAGGGAAAATCCACACCAATACCTCATCGTTCAATTTTAGCATGTTACGAAACTGATGATGCTGTCCTGAATTTGCAGGAATATAGTTGACAATATTTATAACTTGTGGCAAAGTGTCACTTAAAATAGTAGCTTCAGCACAGAGATTTCACTGATGCAACACACAATGAAAAGAAATGAGAGCGTCTGGATCTGTTAATATTCTTTTTATCTGTGCAATAAAGCCTTCATGTTTTCCTGTCATGGAAGGTGCACCATCGTACATACACTCACTAGACTTACCAAATTCAGGCCAATTTCACAACATTTATCATGAAAGTTATTGAAGATATCTATTCCCTGTATTCTGTTCACAAGAGTGCCCAAAGTGAGTAACTCTTCATAGCAAAGAAAATCTTCTGTTATGATCCAAATGAAGTATAAAACCTGTGCTGAGTCAGTAGTATCAGTTGATTCGTCCAAAGTGATCGAATAATATATATTTTGCTTTTGAAGTATTGCATGAAGTTGTTATGTTAAGTTGAAGGCTAATTCATGCTGCTGATCAGTTATGGTTCTCCTTGAAGGAGGCAGTTGTTTGTACTTTGCAATGTTAGCAGGGTCCAAGCATCTGACAACTTCGACAATGCATTATTTCACAATTTCTACATCACTGAATGGCATCCCTTTTTTCCTACATATATAAACTACTTTATAAGTTGCTTCAGTAGCATTATTTCCAGGTTTTATCCCTTCTTGAAAGAATTGTCTTCAATTTTGCTTTTCATCTTTAATTTTCTGCAATACAACCTTTTGCACCTCTCCCTCTAATTTAAAATATTTGTGGTCCTTCTGAGTGTTATAATGCTGATGAGCATTGAATTTCTTTAATGTCGATATTTCAGTATCACAAAGCAAGAAAATCATCTTATCTCTAGCAGAAACAAGATAATGTCACAATTCCCAATCTTCATTGAAAAATCTGTTTTCTTCCTTCAGCGTTCTCTTGGTCTTCTTTGACGTGATGGGCCGTTAAGCAGACAGAATTAAAAAGAACTGTCAAGCTGTGCAACTATTCACAGATTCCACTTCAAACAGAAACATGGTGCCCTGCTATCAAGAGCTGATGACAGACTGGCGAACTCTCCCCCATAAACTCACACCAACCAGCCTCGTGGGGTAGTGGCGCCAGTCAGGCGGGGGAAGTTAGAACTAAATCATGAGTGTAGCAGCCGTCAATTTAGCCCTTACGGCTTACTAATGTTCTTATCGTGCTGGTGAATCTGGGAGGATTATTTCATTGAAACTTATTTTATTCTGAATTATTTTAAATACATTCATTCTAAAAACTAAAATAAAAATATAAAAGATGAACAAAATTGTATTAATAAAAATAAAAGGATTTGTTCTATAAAATTTGGATTCGGTCAAAAGGCCACACTTAAGGACTTGGAAGGCCACATGTGTCCTTAAGGCAGCAGGTTCCACACCCCTGTGATAACCATTTTTTATTTTGTGCTAGCAAGCATTTGACTCTTATAGTGTCCTACAAGTCTCCTTATAAAATACTTGAACTTTAAAAAATAATAATAGCAAGCAGATTAAAGGTAAGTGGAGATTAGGGTACTTTCAACATACAGCTTCTATAACATCTATGTATTCTTTAATTAAAATATAGCTAGCCATTCAGTGCTTTGTGTGGTTTTTGTTCCTTCCTTGTATTTTAATAGCTCTGCTCAAAAATGAGAAACTCACGAGGAATTGTGTTGTGTGCAGACTCATGTGTTCGTCTGATTGGCACCCAGTGTGAGGGAAGACCTCAGCCCCTCCCTGGTTGAATGCAGGGCTGTGTTATGTTTTTCATCATCTTTCAAAGCCCAGAAAGTGTGCACAACACCAAAGCATTAATAATATGGATCTCAAAGAGCAGAAAATGGGCAAATCCCATGAACCTATGTCGGAATTAAGTTCATGGCTCCTCTTCCGTCACTTCATGACAAGGGAAGCAGCCCCCGTGAGACCGCTCTGGAGAGTCTTGCTGCCTCCACGTGGGGACCACATTCTGCACACCCACTCCACCCCAGGAAACTGAAGGTCCTTGGGTTTTTCTTGGTTTCTAAACTTGTTAACATTTGATACAATTTTTGCATAAACATCACAGAATCAAGTCTCTATAATTAACCAATTATTATAAAATTATACAACAGAAAAACCCTGAAATTCTAATCCTGAAATAGTGTAAAAATTGCATTATGAATTAACATCAGCGTCTATAGCAAGATAAAGATCAATTTACAGTACAGATGGACCTTGCCTCACTCTTTATTAGCACTGACTTAAAAAGACCTATAACTTAAAAGAAGCAAGAACAACCTATAGCAATGGTCTTTCTACAAAAACACCTTAGCAAGATATGCACAGCTACTCGGCTTGTGGCTATCCTACTATCTGAATGTTTAGCTAAAATAATCAGAAACCACTCCTGGAGCAAGAGGATGAGGCAGGCATGGGAACAGTGGTCTGCTTCAACTCCATCAACTCACAGGCAAATCCAACAGAAAACAGAAAGCAAAACACAACATAACCCTGCAAAAATAGCCAACCTCAATAATTCTCACATAAAAGGGAGGGAACATACATCAGAGAAAGTTTCTTGGATAAACAGGTAAACGTGTAAAGCCTAATGAAGCCTAAGAAGCGGCACTTCTAGGAAGGCAAGCTGACTCTACCCTCAGCCCGGGCAGTCTCTGAACGGACTGCAAACTCAGCGCCCCGGCGGTATGGGCCAGGGGACACTCCTCGTAAGCTTGCCGGGCAGGGGGACTGAGAAAGTGGCTTTGAGGGGCTGCCCCACGGGTGTCTAGTACACATCTTTCCATTAGTTTCTCCTAAAATAAGTGTGTCTGAGTAAGGGTCTACATGGATCTGCTTCAGAACTTCTTTCTACATATCGCTGTGACCCGTTCTCCCCATTCCTGGTGTGAAGATGAGAGTGATTGTGTACAGCCACGATTGTATTAGGCTGCATTCTGGCATGCTTATATTTTGCTAATAAATGAGTCTGTAAAAATTCTTGTCTTATACTGTCGTGTAATTATTTTGAAAGTCCATGCATATTAAAAAGCCTTAAAGTGTAAACATTTTAAGAAAAATTTACATGAAAATTGCAAGAAAATAAAGAAATGACAAATAGTTTGTACTATCTCACTCCTAAAATTTCTGTATGTGGTTGAAACACTGAATGTGAGAGCAGGTGAGTGATACACCCAAGGTCACAGGACCATCCCCAAGGTCCTTTGCACTGTTCTGTCCAGCCAGGTGGAGGAGGTGATGCGTGAACTACAGAAGTGAGGAAGAAGGTTCGGTTCCTTTTCTCTGTGCCTGATCATAGCAGCGGAGATCAAGTATAAATTGAGTCCAGCTGGGCAAATGTGACGCATGCATATGGAAATCCTGCGTAAGGTGGGGCAAAGGTCTACAGCGCATGAGGCCCCACCTGCTGTTGTTCTTGCAGAAACACTTGGAGTGTGCAGGTCTGGTGGTTCTGACTCTGTTCTTTTCAGACTGTATGACCTTGAACAAATCTTCCACCTCCGTGGGCTTCTCTTTTCAAGTATAATTACCAAGTCCTACTAGACGGTCCCTGTGACCGTTGCCAGCTCTCAATTATCAAGTCTGATTAAAATGTTCCCTCAAATAGTGAGTTCTGTCACTTCGTGCATAATGGGATTTAAGACGATTTAAAGTTACACAGGCATTTTGAGCAATGCACTTTACAGACAAAATAGAGTACACCGTACCACCTCCTGCAGAGACGTTTCCTTAATTCATTTTTATTTGCTTCTGATCCCCCTTCTGGGAAACAGAATAAGGAATTTTTCAGAAAGATACGACCAAAACCTGGCCTTAACGAACGACACAGCTATTCACACTCACAAAAATCCCATCTTTCTTTGAATTGCAGACATAAGGTAAAGCAGGTTGCAGGCGTCAGTCTGTCACGTAAAGCAAATGTCAGAGGAGAAGCTCTGATATTTGGTCTTGGGCTCCTGCTCTCACAGAGGCACTTCCTAAATCTGCCTTTGATGAGCTTCCCCAGCTATCAGCTCTGTCAGTTCCCTCCGGAGCCGTACAGAGTGTGCTCCATGGAAATGTCAGCTGCCAGGCCTGCAATTACTGGCACTCTGGCAATCACGGGCACAATGCAGAATGGGTCGAATTCAGGTGAGAGCAAGAACCCGCAATCAAGCCTGGGGAAAGGAGAACAAAGCCATTTTCTTTCATTTGCCGTCGACACAACCATCAGGCCTTAATTACAAGGCAAGTGTGAGGCTGGGTGCTGAAAGGCTTGTTATTACACAGCCCAGCTCCAAATCAGCTCCGTATTGATGAACTGCAAGGGGAGGAAGCAGCTTCGCCCCTGAGGGAAGAGCCAGCACCAAACACACAGATGCATGGCGGAGGGGCACAAGCCAGGGAATTAACACATAATTTTTTGGTGGGGGGAGAGGGACCAAATACCCAAATGCCAGCTAAAAATATGTTTCCAAAGTCATATGTGCACGTTCAGTGCATTCCTTGCTGAATTTCACACAATGTACCTACTTTGACCAGAGCTGCCCAGGCCTGCAGTGCTCACTGTCCATCTCATCCCATCAGCTCTGGGGCCCTGCTTCTGACAGCACCCCCAGGGCACCCCCAACCTTAATATGCTCTCTCCAATCTCTGTTGTTATCCTGATTCTTATAGACAACGTAAGAACATTCTTTAAAAAGTCTTGGCATTACCCCTCTCTACAGTGTACGTACATAAACACAGACGCAATAGGTACATATTTATCATTTATTTTGTATTTATATTAAGTACATGTACATATTTGCCTACGTCTACGTTAAAATAGCAAATGTTCAGTTCATATATCCTCTAAAGTCCGGTATAATAATACTTAATGTTGAGCCCTAACCATCTTTGAACAAAGCCCATACATTAAAACTAAATGTATTATTTACTGGTGAAAACCACACACACACACACACACACACACACACACACACACACACATTTCCTTCGTATAGCAAACACTGATATTTATGTATGATCCAAACACAAAAATTCACACTAATCAGTATAACTGAAATTGAACTATAATATTGACAGACCCATAACAGAGGATGAACCTGGAACAGTTTGTGTAGAGTTCTGAGAAAGACCCAGCTCCGCGGTGACGTGGCCCACCCGGGCGTGGCATCAGGGGTGGGTGTCCTGCAGGCTGGTGGCACCCACGTTGTCCTGGGCCGTGCACGTGGGCTCACTCAGCAGCAGGCACACGCATGCAGACAAAGTCACGCACATGCCTGTGTGATGCTTAATGCCAAATTATGTCATTTAACGGAACTTCACATTTCCTAATCTATTTAAAATGGTGGAGAAAATAAACCCTGGTCCAGGCAGAGTCAGACAGATGGCTGATGACAGGCAGGCACGGCCCTTGCGGGGCTCCGCTGCACTTTGTGTTCCCTCCCTGTCTCTCTGCTCAGGCTTTAGTTTTCCTGGGGGTCTGTCTCGGGCAGATGCTCATGTTTTCCGAGCTTAGTGCTCGTGGGAAACAGTGGGAGTTTGAGAAAAGCAGAGAAGCGTTTCCCTCTTGCTGACGAGCTGGCCAAATGCAGGTGGGAGGCAGGTCGGGCTTTTGAGGGATGCGAGTTTTGAAGTCCATCCCCAAGGCAACGTTCAAAGACACAGGCTTTGTCCTGCCACGTGTGGACATCTGCACTCCCCGCCATGCTTGGTCACCAACCACCCAGGAAACACGGCCCTTCTCTGGCTCTTTCACACGTGCCCGGGGTGAATGCATTTACTATCCGAGACTACAAGGAGAGAACATCAGCCTAAGCTGCTGCCACCTTCGTCCCCAGCACAGTCAAGACCATCGCCCCCCCCCATCAGTCTCTCCAAATCCATTCCCTCCTCCTCCAATGCGTCCTCCACCCAGCAGCAAGAGTGATCTTTCCAAAAATTAAATTGGATCCTGCAACTGCTTCTGATTGCATTTCGGGTCTTCCAAACCTAGACTCCGCACTGTGCTTAAGGGATGGGATGAAAGTTGACCCCCAGTACCCCTGCCGGTACTTCCCACTCACAGTGTTCTGTGAGGGCAGTTCCCAGGGGGCTCACGGACCTCTGGGGGCACCTCACACTCTCTCGGGGTAGGGGGTTTGTGAGGTCTTCCCTCATCCAACTACATAGTCTGTGAGGTTGGATTATCTTCAAATGCCTCAGCCAAAACGACTCATGCAATATGCCGAGTGCAGAGGCAGATGAGAATTCAGCTGTTCTATTAAGACAGGCATTGCAGAGATTTGCTAAATGTGAAACAATGACTCTTTTTTAATAGCTTCTGTTATGGAAAATATGGTTATTTTTCATAAATATATATCAGTTATACTAATGTGTAATGGGTTTTAAAATGATCTGATAAATAAGTGAATAAATGATGTTTTAAACTGCCTTGGTTTTAATTTTCAGTATGGTAGACAGAAGCCACATAAGCAAACTCCGTGAGGGCTTCAGAACCCGAACGCTGCAAAGGGGCTCCAAACCCAGCCCTGGGAACCGCTGCTCTCTGTGTCGACTTCCCAGTTCCCTGCACACATGCACATGCTAAACTCTTTTTCTTTTTTGCCTCAGGGCCTTTGCACATGCTGCTTCTGCTGACAGGAAGACCCACACCTAAATGCTACTCCTCTCTATTGTAAGGGTTTGTGCTTCAATTTCTGCATCAGTTCTGCAGTTTTCCTTTACTAGGGACTTTGGATTTTAATTTTCTTAATTATTTGTGTATTTTTTTCTCTTCTATCAAAAAAGTTTACCTAAGCCCAGAGATCGTCCACCCTATTCCCGTGGTATCTCCGCAGTGCCTGGCACGTGGGAGGCACTCGGCCGGCATTTGACATGAGGTGGGTAGACGAATGAGCCAGACACGGGGCTGTCACCGCTCAGGACAGACCATCACAGTAAATGTTCTGACGCGTCTGTACACGTTAGCGCATATGGCAGACTCCCATTTATCTGGGACGTCTCAAGGGAGGTCTTGCGTGGAGACTGCGGGTGCGCGTGGCTGTGCGTTGTGCCAGGGGAGGCCTCTGGGAGCCCAGCCGGGAGTGGACGGGGTGCTCCCTGCAGGAGTCAGTGGGGAGGGCCGTGAGCGGGTGAGCCTGCAAGGCCTGTGCCCGCCTGCAGCCCTCTCAGCGGCAGCTCGCAAAGAACCAGGCCACAGGAAAGGGTGACCCTAACAGGTCAGCCCTGAGTTAGTTCCTCAAGTAAATACCAACTGCTTTTCGTCAGGATTAGCGACCCTGGGAAAATGTCAGGACCACATCCACTATGAAGAACATGTGAGAGCATTCTGTGATATATTGTTTAATCTAACCACACAAACAGAGTGCCAATCCCCAGCTGCCGCACATACTGCTCTGTCGCAGGGTCCCCATGCTCTGCAGGAGGGAGATGACCTTCCCTTCCCCAGGGAAGAGAAGAGCAGGGGCTGGGGCTGGCGGACAGGTGGAGGGTGTTGAGTACCCTCCGCAGGTGGCAGAGCACCAGCGAACACGTGTCCATGCCAGCCAACAGCGACAAACAGGACAGTCAGGACCCTCTGATTATGTACATACGAAGTACAGAGCCTTGCCTGGGAATCCACTTAATATTTCTCAACCCAGATTGTCCCCAGTCGCCTTCCCCAGGAGGAAGATGTTCAACAAGTCAGTTATTCAACATCCCTCAAAGGCAGCAGAGCGCTGCTGCACAACTCCAGTGTAGCCTGTTAACTTATTTCCTAAATATCTCCTGAGGTCCTGCTCTACACCAGAGAACCCGCACTTGTCCTACGGATGAGATGGCAGATGGCAACAGAGGGTGTCCCTGCCCAATGGAAGGTCACGGCTGTTTAGTCCCATTTGCACGTGGCAGAAACCTGGCTCTTCCTGGAGACCCCTCTGTTGGGGACGCACCCTGGCCTGGAGCTAGACGGTTGTTCATTAAGCTTGTTCCCAGGGTGCATTTTGCCATAACTTTCCCATAGATTTCAAACTTCTAAAATAGAAGTTGGACCTGAATTACTTTACCATAAATATATTTCATAAGGAATTAATTCAACGCAGATACACTTGAAGTGTGGTCCAGCAGAACAGGAGCTAAAATTCAACCCTCCGCTTTACACTTTAAATAGCAGTTGTAAGGAAGAGTAAGGCAATGTGGAAAGCTTCTAGGAAAATTACTTAAAATCCCAGTTACGGCCTTTGCTTCTTTCTTCTTGACCCTTTTATTCAGCGTTCCTAGTGAGTTTAATTTCTTTCATATGATATTGCTGCTTCCTAGGCTTCCCTTTCTGAAAAAATAATCTCATTCTGAAAACACGTAGCGGAATGTCTTAAACCTGTCGGTGCCCAACACACAGAGCGTGCTTGTCGGGACCAGCAGTGGGTGAACACCGTCACAAACAGGATTTTCACCCCGGGGGCTGGCTCTGCCTTCACACGTGATTCCCGAATGTTGACGGTTCACATCTGTCTCACCACGTGTGACCTGATCCTAGCAGAGCACACAGCCTCGCCAGAGGGTCTCCGAAGCGCAGCCTCCCTTCGAGGCTGGGAGCACAGGACTGGGGCAGGGAGAGGGGGCTGTGGTCCAGGATGAGGGTGGCCCCTCCCTAGGGTGGCGGCTCTACAGGCAAGGCTGCGACGCCTGTCTGCGAATACTCACGGGCTGGGGGATTCCGCCCTGCGAAGGGAGAGTACCAGGTCCATGTCGAGGACCGGGCACTCCCTGAATATTTAGCTGTTAGGTCAGTGTCTGGATTAGAACGTCACGTGGTCTCTCTGGACTGTGAAGATGAGAGCAACACCTTTGCAAACAGGATTTGCTAATTAAGAATCACAAAGATGCTCAAATGTTTGAAAACATAGTGAAAGAATGTGCCCTGGGGTTGGGACACTGACCTCCCCCTTTTGCTGGACACGTTCGGTTACATCCTCAGTATTTTGGCTTTTGACATCATTAAATGAGGCAAACAGGTAAGGTTTGTTCTCCATGTTACCGTCTGTGAAGCTGTGGAATGTGTCATTGATCCATTCGGGGTTTGGCAATCTACCCATTTCAAACTCTAACCTCTGGCATGCTGCTCTCATCTGGCAAATTCTAAGAAAAGACAAAAGAGTAAAAATGGAAAATGACTGAGCTGAACTTTGCTTCCTCACCACATAATCCTGTGATTTTATCAGATTTGGAAAGTTGAGCAGGGTTGAATAGGTCAACACGTTGATCAGAGGTGATGAACCCCGGGTTGTGTGGAAGTGGTGTCAGAGATTTGGGGCAAAGGTGTTCACTCTGGATGATGTTTGAACTGGAGGAATTTCTCAGAATATAAAACAGTCCAAGGTTGAATTTTATAGTTAAGATTCAAAATAAAATACTTGCATGTCATCTGTGTACAAAATGAGTCTTCATGAGAATTACAGTTTTTGTTCTCTAATCTACTATACTGATTTTCATCCTTTTTATTTATTAATTTATTAATTTATTTATTTATTTATCTATCTATCTATTTATTTATTTATTTATCTAGCTCACTCTGTTGCCTGGGCTAGAGTGCCATGGTGTCAGCCTAGCTCACAGCAAGCTCAAATTCCTGGCCTCAAGCGATCCTCCTGCCTCAGCCTCCCCAGTATCTGGGACAGGCATGCACCACCATGCCTAGCTAATTTTTTCTATATATTTTTAAATGTCCAGCTAATTTCTTTCTATGTTTAGTAGAGATGGGGTCTTGCTCTTGTTCAGGCTGGTCTTGAACTCCTGAGCTGAAACAATCCGCCCGCCTCAGCCTCCCAAAGTACTAGGATTACAGGCATGAACCACCATGCCCAGCCAACTTTTATCCTTTATATTTTTTAATAATGTTTTCCCAGTTATCTGTAAGATTATTCACCTAATGATTGTCATTTTATAGTCATTAGCCATACATCTTCTTCTAGAACATGCCACAAACTTTTTGATGCCAAGAACTTTGGCATCATATGGAAATACAAATGCATGGCTGTATCCCGTTAGAAATGTTACATATGAGATGGGGAGAAAGATGAGAAATCCTCCTGCTGGAATTACCTTTGCTTGAAGCATTAGGCTGTATCTACAAGGCCCCCTTTGAGAGGCCCGTGGGGCATCTTGTTCTGCCCCCTTGTCAGGAGGAGGAAGTAGAAGCAGGGGTGTCTGTCACTCTAAGTAACTATCACTTGTCTGGCTACTGGAGAAGTTTTCTTGCTGTGATGAGATCTTCCAGCCCCATCAAATCTTTTCATGAATTCTATGCCAACAACTCTAAGAACCAAGGTCTTATTTTTTTTAAACCATGATTTAGAAATGGGATAAATGTACACTGTGACATGAGATGTTATTGCTGTCACCTTGCTAATATGTAATGCTACAGTACTAATGCTGGAGTTGGGCCTGAAAAATCATCTATCCTGGTGAGTGGTCTTCAGACCTAACTATCTGACATGGTCCCTCTTGGGGGTTTGGGGAAGGGAGTGGTCCTGCTGTTGCAATGGCTCACATTGCATAGCATCCTTCTGAAGATGACAATTAGTAAGTTTAGACTCTGTCTACATAGTCACTTCGAAGCCATCAGAAAGCAGCTCTGATCTGCATGGCCAAGATCCCAAGCAGACAGAAATCTAGAGAAATGTGCCCTAGGTTGGGTGCCACTTTCCTACTGGAGGCATGTATTGGTACTAAAGCAACCTGTGATGATCTGAATGTCTGCACAGAGGGCTTGGGAAAGGTGAATGACTGGGCACAAGGTTGGGACTTCTGCCTGCTGAGAAGGATGCTCCTTCCAGACACCACAGACTTTCAGGTGGGAGCCCAGGGGCTGCACCTAGGAATAAAGTGAACTGAAAGTGGCTCAGTTCTCACAGGAATAAACCACAGTTTTGAATCACATCAATTCCTGATTGGGTTGAGGTAGTTTGTACCTAATCTAGGTGCATGGAAGAAGCAAAAGAAAATCTTTTCTGGAGGAAGATAACATAATACAGAGCCTCAGAGCGTAAAGCCTCTTTCATCTATGTCTGTAATTCATGCTAAAAAACTAAGCATACAACAAGATAGATTTGACCACAACTCAGGAAAAAAGAACTGTTAATAGGAACAGATACATTGGAATGATCTGACAGGAGTTTAAATTAATTATGATGAAAATTCTTAAGGAATTTAACACAATATTAAATTTCAGGAGATAAATAAAAATTACCTTAAAAATCAAATGAAATTTAAGAATGAAAACTATTTAATATAATAATGGAAATTAGGAACTCAATCGATGGGATTAACCAGAGAATATGCCTGGCAAAAGAGAGAATTAATGAACTGGGTCAGAAGGAAATGTCACGATTAATATGGAGAGATAATAGAAAATACACACAGAAGAGCATAAGGTAAATAGGACTCACAGTGCAAACTCTATCCCATGTGAAACAGATCCTAAGAGGAGAGGAGGGAGGAGCAAAAACAGTATTTGAAAGGATAAAGGTTAAAAATTTTCAAAGGTGATGAAAGACATTGATCCACAAATTCAATATGAAATAGAAATCCCAAGTGGGACAAACACAACAAAACCACACCTGGGATTATCAAAGTAAAACTGCTAGAAATTAAGTGTCAAGAAAAAATCTTTTAAAAATGCAGCAATTCCTGACAGCTAATTTCTTAGCAAAAACCGTGTCTGTCAGAAGACACGGGATTCCATGTTGAACATGCTTATGGAAAGTAATTGCCAGTCAAGTGAAAAAATCCTTTACATATGAAAGTAAAGAAAGGACGCTTTCAGGTAAACTAAAACAAAGGAATTTGTCATCAGCAGACACACATTAAGGGAAACACTGGAAGATTCTTTAGTGAGAAGGAAAACACTCTGATCGCAATTCTGAGACACAGGAAGTAATGAAGAGCAGCCCAAATTGCAAGGATATGAGCAAACTGGAATGATCACAGACCGTGTACAATGACAATAATGATATCTTGTTGATTTCATGTATTCATAAGAAAATAATTATATTTGATAAGTAGTCATATAGCATTTTATATTGTAACATATGTTGCTGAGTTTTTGGAAAATGGTAAAACTATACCTGATGTTAAATTTCAGTAAGTTATGGACATAGACTGTAATCTCAGAGCAACGATAAAGAGTAGTAAAAGAATGTATAGCAAGCTAATAAGGAAAAATGAATAGTATAAAATACTAAATCCAAATAAATTTAAGAGGAAAGTCATAGATGAGGTGGAAAAAATAGACAACAAAAGTGAATTGGAGGATGCAGCCAATCAATCTCCCCATTAAAGTGTGAAAGTAAGAAGTGGTGCCACCAACGGTCCAAGATCAGTAGAGTGGACTAAAACCAAACCCAACTATCTGCCACTTTCAAGAATCGCCCTGAAATACCAGACACAACAAGGTTGAAAGCAAAAGAAAGAGTAAATATATAACGGAAATGCTAACTAAAACAGTCGTCAATTTAAAAAAAATATTGATGCCCAGACCTAACATGATTTTTCTGCCTCTTGGTTTGGGCACAGACAACTGTATTTTACAAATTTTGTGGTGGTTCTGATGAATAATTAGGGCTGAGAAATAGTGATCTAGTCTGAATTATTTTACTGGTGAGGAAACTGAGGACAGAAAAACTGGCCTCTCATAGTCTGCTCAGCCATGATTTATTCAACATTTAAGGTGTATCTATATGAGCTAAATGATCAATAAACTATGTTTCCTTAATTCACAATTTGTAAAAGTTGTGTTTGTATATAGAGATACCTACAAAACAAGGCAGAAAGCAAAAAGTCCTCATAAAAGGGACAAGGCAAATCCCACAGACCATGGCCCACTACAGACGGTGGGTAAAGGAAATGTGGGTCTAGACACCACAGGATGTGATCTGGTTGCTTGTGACAACGTGGATGGGCCTGGAGGACACTGCGCCAAGCAGAACAGGCCAGGCTCAGAATGACAAGCACGCATGACCTCACCCGCATGCCAGATCTAAGACAATTGACTCCACAGAAGTGGAGAGTAAAATAGCGGTTTCTGGAGCCTGGGGCGGTGGGCTGGGGTCATGGGCACTGGCCAAGGGGTGCAAAGTTACTGTGAGCAGGAGTAAGTCCTATGCTCTGGGACATAGCAGGTGACTAGAAAACGATAAGGCAGAGCATATTTCAAAGTGGCACAGAGGACAAGATTGTGGATATGATCCCCACAAAGAAACGATGCATGTTTAAAGGGACAGAAGCGGTAACTGATCTGATCTGATTGCTGCGCAGCGTGTGCACGCACTGAAACAGCAACGGTGCCCCCTAAATAGGTAGTTATGTGTCAATTATAAACAAAAAATCAATAAAAAATGCCACAGATTGGAATGAAAGATCAGTTACAAAGAGGGAAAAGTTTAGTCTTCACAGAATCAGGGGCTTCGCAGTTAGATTAATAAAAAATGGGTGGGCTTTGGAAAAATTCAGAAGTGGGAAAGGACATAACAATAAGATTTTGCAAACACGTCCTCAGTAAAAAGCAAAGTATAGGTCTGCTTCTTTACAAAATGCTCTCCCTTTGCTTTGAAAAACAAATACTCTTTTTGGTATGAGGTGTTTTGAAATGCCAATTTCTAAAGTTAACGGGAGTTTTCAGAAAAGCTCCACCCGCAAAAATGTTGTGCGGCAGAGACCGCACATCCAGGTCTCCGCTGCCTCCTGCACACACCTCGTGGCCCTTCTGCAATCTGGGTGGTCAGGGACCGAGCGTAGCGGTGGGTGTGTGCAGGGAGTGAGGTGCAGCACGCCCAGGCCAGCTCCTAGTGCTGTCTCTGGCACGTCCCCTGTCTCGCCCTCCCTCGGCTGAGCGGGTGGAGGATGCGGCCACCCGACCACGGGTGTCGCAGGGTGACCGTGCGGGGCGGAACTCCTCCCATCTCATGGCTCCCGGACTCAAGTGAGCCCTGTGCTGGCAGTGTGCTCAGCCACCAAGGTCACAGGCTCGAAATGATTTAATCTATTTTTGTCAGTAATACGTAGGTTTTTAAAAAAATTTAAGCATTTTAAAGTTCAACCTTTTTAGTAGTATTTTATGCTAAAGGCCTTACTCTCCACCTTACCACTAATGATAAATGATCTTTTGAGCTTTGAGAGCACTAACACTTTTCTGAAGAATCTTTCCAGGCCTTACCTTCAATGGCACTTAATCATTGCTACAGCAGCAAGAAATAGTTTCTTATTGGAAGCTGAAAGTAGGCACTGTTGTTAATGGAGCACAGAAAAAGTTACCACATGATGACTGTTTTTGTTTTTAAATTGTCCTTTATTCACGTCTTACTATGTGAAACTTAATAAATTTTTAAAACACCCCTACCCCTTTGATTTTAGTAAGACACAGTCACTAATGTTCCCTAAATTCAGTCATTTATGTTTTTCTTAAAACAACAACAAAAAGAAGACTGAATGATATCTGCAATCACACACGTGATACATTCGAGGGAGACTCAAACCGAGTGATTCTTGTTCCCAGATTTCTAGACCATTTCATTAGCATCATCTATTTTAACACAGTGACTGCCACACTAGGAAAAAAAAATTTCCTTGGGGCCATGGTGTTTTATTACAAACATAGAATAAAAACTTTGAAAACAAAACGATCCTTTCTAATTTAATGGACAAATTGTTATTTTTTATTGTTTTCTGTATGAGTTATACGCAACTTGAAAAATAGTTCACGCATCTCCCAAGGCAAAGAGACGTGTGAGTCACATATGCTTCATGAGGCCCCAGGCTCAAAACTAGCATGAGTTAAATACAACTCACATGGAAGTTAATGTGTTAAAAATCTCTCTCCTTCTCTCCACCGCCGCTACACTCCCTTGGACAATAGCCAGAGCCACTGTGTGGCGTCCGGAACTCTGGTCGTTCTGTCCAGGTAACTGCTGTCCCCGGCATCACCACGGTCAGCCTACTAGGACACATTTCTCACGCGCCCCCTTCTCTTCACCTACAGGTTAAAGTCCAAGATCTTTAGGTGGTCCGCCAAGGCGCTTGTGGTTTGGTTTTGCCCTTATGTTCAGTGTCAACCCTTTGTTCCCACTTCATGCTTCATGTGAGGGTGGTATCAAAGTCCTTGCAGGTCTCTGAATGTGCCATGTTGTTTCATATCATCATATCTTTGAGCAACTGTGTTACTACCTGACTGTTCTTTACTTGCTGTTTACCTAATACAATCTTAGTCATCCTTCAAATTCCAGTCCACCTGGAAAGTCTGCGATGAAACTTCCATGATACCAGAAAGAAAACTTGGGTGTCGTTTTGTGCACACTTCAATGACCCCCTTCACCCTGCACTGAACTTGCTGGCCACTGAGCAGCTGGAGGTCGAGCTATGTCTCGTGGTTCTTTCTGTCTGTCCTATTATCTCATAAGATGACTGGAATATTGTGGGATCCCCAAAATCAATCTAAAACATGGCAACACAGTGAGAGAAGAGTGGAAAATTTCTCAGTTGATCCTTTAAAACAGACACAATCCAGGTAACTTATGGGCAATGTTGCCTCCCTGAAATTCATGCCCTGCAAAGCCACCAAGGTGAATATACAGTTGGTACTCATTATTTGCACACTTGCCTACTTGCTATCATACCATAGACAGTCCTTTAATAGTCTATTTAGAACCACACTGTTCATTTCTGTCCTTTCTGGGTTTTTTGTTTTTAAAATAGCCCCCGAGCACAGTACTGAGGTGCTGCCTGGTGTTCCCACATGCAAGACATCTGCGCTGTGCCCCACAAGGAGACATGTGCTCCACCCAAGCTTCGCTCAGTTACAGTGCGGTTGGCCGTGAGTTCAATGGTAACAAATCAACGGTAGATATTAAAGGAGGTGTCTCTGAACAGGAAACCACAAAACAAGGTTATGTATTGATCAGTTGGTGCAAACTTGACTAGAGCCTCATAGGAACCTAATCTTGTGTCTCCTCTAGGAACAGTTGTTCAGAGTTTGTGGGGCCACTTTGTAAAGCATAATTACTATGAATAACATGAATAGACTGTATTACGTGTGAAGCCACGCTGCAACTATGCATAGAAAACACAAATAGAACGGCAGTATGCCTTCCTGCATAAGACCCCACCCACTGGTTAGAAGCAGCATTTGTGCTTCTCTTCCCCATAGCAACAGCTTTGTCAACAAGAAACAAGAAACCTCGTCAACAAGAAAAACATCATGAAACGTCCTATGGAGTCGGCAGCCTGAGTCTAGGCCAGTGTCACCTCTGCCTGGCGTGTGTAGAGTCCTACACTGCCTGGTACAAAGTCTCTACATCTGTTTAAGACACATCGGCCGGCGTGGAGCCACTGAAGGCTGCGTCTGCCAGAGGGTGGGGTAGAGCCAGGCCTGGCCTGCTTTGCACCCGGGGCCTAGAACAGTGGAGCCAGCTCGGCAACTGGCTGTCGACAGCTTCGTAGAGGCTCTACGCCAAGATGACTTTGGGGTCATGGATTCTCAGGAGCTGATGAAGGCTGTGGATGCCCTTCCAGGAAATACACAAACGCAGAAACCCACACAATCTGCACACAGCTTTGGAAGGAGCACAGGCTCCCTGAAACACACGCTCATACTCCTGGGTGGTGATTTAATCCCAGATTAAGAAGCCCCAGGACTGAGAGCAACACTGAAGTGCCCACACCCGCTGTGACGCGCCTTGTGTTCTGGCCCTGCCCGCCGGGCACCCTCCTGGCTGAGGTTTCCCATGGCCCACGCTGACAGCCGGCTGACCCCACCCACGCCCACGCAGGGGCAGCTCCTGCCCACTAGGATTGAACCCAGCTCACTGCCACATGCACTAAGGCCACTCTGGACCAGGCCACAGCTGGAGGGTGCAGATGCCAGAACCGTCAACCAACGGTCCAAACAGGCCCCTCTCCAGTCAGCTCTCGTGGCTCACCGCAGCGGGACGAGGCGCTCTGAGTGGAATGCCCATCTTTCAGGGGATTCACAAAGTGTCAGGGTATAAGAAAAATATTTGAATCTATTTGTATTACAATAAATAAATGTATTTTTTCCAAGCATAAAACATCCGTGTGAGCACAGACACTCTCCTTCTTATCAGGGCTAGTCACGTGTCTTGCAGTGTCCTGCAGGCCATGTGCAGCCCGAAATGTGGGGGGCTTGACCTTGGGACCCTAACACTTCCATTGGCTTTTGGCATCTTGCTCCGTATTGCAGTTTATAAAGGCCTCAGTAAACGGATTTATAAATTATATTGCAATGCTTTATCATGGACCCGTTTGTGCCCTGCAGCAAATGGACCTGGGGTCTGGTTGAATTCAGGTTCTGCCCTTGCTGCAAACGTGAGCCCAGGCCTGCCACGCGCCTCTCTAAAAATCAATGTTCCCCAGGAAATGCGGTGGTAAAAGTACCCAGGTTCGCAGACCCGTGGGGAGGATGAAATGGGAGAAGGCAGGCAAAGTGTCTGTCACCCAGGCCTTTCACACGGTCAGTGTCCCACCCTCACGTGCAGGTAGGCACAATGTCATCAGAGCAGGTCTTGAGCAGGCGTCCCTCCAGGACAGAAGAGCGACTGACCCTCACAGGGTGCCGGTATACAACAGAACATACATGTACGTGTGTATGTGTGCATGTACACAATGATAAAAACTAAAAATTTAAATTAAAATACTTTTATTTATGAATAGTACAAATCTTTTTCCTTCTGAAATGTATTAAGAATGTTTTTAAACTAAAATATGTTCAAATATGACTTTTTAAAAAATTTCCTTGACACTATGATAGAGCAATTTCAATCTCTATTTTTAAGTTTAATTTATATTGACACTTGCTTTTAGAACTTGTCATCGTTGAAAAGATACTTCACAATGGGCACATTTACCTAACGTCCTAAAATGGAAGAACAGTAAACTTCTATCTTGGCTGCTGTAACTAAATCATGATGCTTATTTTTCCTTTCCATCTACAAGCTATTCCAAATTTTTATTGACATTTACCTAATTAACTTCCGTCATTCTTGAATGTCATAGGTTGCTCTTGAAAATCAATAAGGTGTAATTCATTTATATATATTTTAATATATTTACATATGTAAATCTCAAATGGATCAAACCCACTAAACTGAAATGATTTATTATGTCAGTTTTTAAAATTGCTCATGCATTTTTTAAATTTTAAAGTACATAAATATGAGAGTTTTTAATAGTTTACACATCACTTATAGAAAAATTTTTAAAAATCACTTAACAATGACAACATTCTTAAACATCCCTTTTTAAAATGCTCTTTCCACAGTACAAGATTCTTTTTAAAGTGATTCTTTCTCACAAACTGTTACAACATTAATTTTTCTTTGAAGCAAGATTAAATGTACTTGTCCAAAAAATAATTGTTGGTATCATATAATTTTAGCCACCATTATCTATTAATAGCAAATTTTGTAAATGAAACATTTAACTCATCTTTAAGCTTGACAACTCTTCTAGAACATTGCTGTAAGGCAACAAGCAGACACCTTATGGTACAAATGATTTTCACAGTAATCTCATTCCATGATAAAGCATTGCAATATAATCTATAAATACGTTTACTGAGGCCTTTGTAAACTGCAATATGGAGCAAGACGCCAAAAGCCAATGGAAGTGTCAGGGTCCCAAGGTCAAGCCCCCCGCATGTTGGGCTGCACATGGCCTACAGGACCCTGTGCAAGACACGTGACTGGCCCTGGGAAGAAGGAGAGCGTCTGTGCTCATACGGATGTTTTATGCTTGGAAAAAATACATTTATTTATTAATTGTAATATAAATAGATTCAAATATTTTTCTTATACCCTGACACTTTGTGAATCCCCTGAAATATGGGCATTCTACTCTGAACACCAATATCCTAGAGTCTACATTGATGCTAAAATTCCCCCAATATGAATTATTCCATAAAAAAGGATCAGTTGATAATTTAAGAAGATTAGGTGGTACCTAGCAGAAACCCAAACATAACTTGTAAATCCCAGTGTTTTTTAAGTGGTGAAAAAAATGCATGTTGAATAACCAAATGAATGAAAATAGAAATATACTTTTACAGTCATAAGTGTTATATATATACAATGTGTTAATTTAGTACACACACATACACACACACACACACGTACATACACATATATACACACTCTTTCATTTTACTTTCCTTAAGTGCCCACTACATGGTAAATACAACCAGTATTTAAGTTGAAGAGATGGAATTAGCAATAATTAGTAATATTGTTTCATGGCTAAATCAGATGTTTTTCTTTTCCCTCCTCACTTCTAAACTTCCCATCATCTATTATATAATAAGCCAACAAAAAATAATATAGACGCGTAGATACTCAATCTAAAACAATTAAAAGAAAAAGAAAATGTGGTATATATATATATATATATATATACACACACAATTGAATACTGCTTAGCCATAACAAAGAATAAAATCATATCTTTTGCATCAACATGGATGGAACAGGAAGCTATTATCCTAAGTGAAATAACACAAAAGAAAGTCACTTATAAGTGGGAGGTAAATAATGTGTGCATGTGGATATAAAGCATGGAATGACAGACCTTAGAGACTTGGAAAGGCAGGAGGGCAGAAGTGGGTGAGGAATGAGAAATTACTCAGTGGGTACAAGGTACACTATTCAAGTGATGGTTGCACCAAAAGCCAGACTTCACACTATGCAATATATAAACGGAACAAAACTTCACTGTACTCCCTAAATTTATGCAAACAAAAATATCAAAAAACAAAATAAAAATATGAACAAAGCACAAAAGAGACCATTAATAGAATGTAAATTAATATAAAAAGCAGCTTAATGCATTGAATAATTAACTTTAAAAAAGGGTAAAAAAGATTTATGAGGCTCACACTAGTCAAAAGGAAACTGGAGTGGCTATATTAATAATACACAAAGTAGTTTCAGAAAAGGGATATTATCAAAGTTATTTAATCCTAACAAATTAATCAAGAGGCAATAACAATCTTAAACATGTATGCACCTAATAACTGAGCTTTAAAATACATAAAGCAAAAACTGAAAGAACTATAAGGAGAAATAGAGACATCCATAATTATAGTTAGATATTTCTATACTGATAGAACAAGTAGAAAGAAAATCAGTAAGAAATCAGTAAGAAGAAAATCAGTAAGAATATGGACGATAGAAGTAAGAATATAGAAGATTTGAACACTAACAACCAACTAAACCTAATTGACATTTATAAGACACTCCATCCAACAACAGGAAAATGCATAATCTTTTCAAGTACACACTGAACATTTGCCAAAGTAGATTATATTCTGGAGCAAAAAACAAGTCTCAATAAATTTAAAGGGATTTAAGTCACACAAATTATGTTTTTTGACCATAGTGGAATTAAATAAGAAGTCAATAATGAAAGTTCTTTGAAAATCCCCCAAATATTTGGAAACTAAATAACAGACTTCTAAATAACCCATGGGTCAAAGAAGAAATAAAAACAGAAAATCAAAAGTATTTTGAATTGTATACAAATTTTAAAATAATCTCACAACACTTCAGTTTGTGGGGAACTGCTAAAGCACTACTCAGGGGATTTACAACCCTAAATGCAACTATCAGAACATAACAAACATTAATGACTTCAGCTTCCACCTTAAGCAACTAGAGAAAGAAGAGGAAATTAAATCCAAAGTAAGCAGAAGAAATAATTATTATACCAATTAACTATTATACCAATACCAGGAGTAAGAGAGGAAACATCAATAGTGAGTCTATACTTATTAAAAAGATAATAAACATTATAAATATTTTTAATAAATTCAACTTAGATAAGAGGACAAATTTCTTTGAAAGACAAAAACTACCAAATTAATGCAATAAGAAATATGTATCTTGGATAGCTTTATATCTACTAAAGACATTCAAATACTAGTTAAGAACTTTCCAACAAAGAAAACTCCAGGTCCAGATGGCTTCAAGGTAAAGTGCATCAAACATTTAAGAAATAAATTAATAACCGTTATACACAAATTATTCTGGGAAATTTAAGAGGAAAGAATACTTCTGTATTCACTCTGTGATATCAGTATTTCTCTGATGAAATCAGAAAAGATACTAAAAGTTAAGAAAAATACAACCCAATATCAATAATGAACATAGTTGTAAAAATTGTAAACAAAGTTTTAACAAAGTGAATTCAGTAACATATAAAAGTATAGTCCTTTGTGACCAAGTGGGGTTTAATCATGGTCACTTTAACATTTGAAAGTCAACCAATGTAACTCACCACAAATAACTTAAAAAGAAGAAAGTCCACAGTACCATCTCAATAGATGCTAAAAAAAATTTGACAATATACAACATTCATTTCTAATTTAAAAAAAACACTCAGCACATTAGGAATAAAAGGGAATGTGTTCAACCTGATAAAGGGACATCCACAGAAAACCTATAGAAAAATTTATTCACAAGATCAGGAACAAGACAGGATGTCCTCCATTGCCACTGCCAGCTCTATTCAACATTTTCCTTGCCAATTAACCAATGCAACAAGGCAAGAAAAAGAAATAAAAGGCCATACAGAGTGACAAAGGACAACTCTTCTTATGTGTAGATGACATTAATATAATATGTATAAAAAAATCTGACAGAAGCTATTAAAAAAACTACTAGAACTAAAAGTGAGTTTAGCAAAATTCAGTACAAAAGATCAATTCCACAAAATCAAATTTATATACCGGCAAAGAGCAATCAGAAATTAAAATTTACAATATCACTTCCCAGAGCATCAAAATATTAAATACCTAGGTAGAAAGTTGACAATAATGTACAGGACTTACACTCTGAAAATTAGAAGAAACAAAAGCACTTTGCTAGAGAAACTAAAGAGAACCTATATAACTTTAGAAATACATTATGTTCGTGATTCAGAATTTTTAGACTATCAATTCTTCTGAAATTATTCTAGAGTTATAATTTCAATGCATTCTCAATCAAAATCTTAGCAATCATTTTCTTAATGAAATTGGCAAGCTGATTCTGAAATTCACGTGGAGATGAGAAGGACTTAGATTAGCCAAGGCAACTTTGCAAAAGACCAACATGGGAAAATTAGTACAACCTGATTTCAAGATTTATTATGGAGCTATAGTAATCAAGACAGCATGTTATTATATTAACAACAAAGACAGATAAGCCAACCAATGCAACGGAATTGAGAGTCCAGAGACAGACCCACATGTATGTGGACAACTGATTTTTGACAGAGATAAAAATGCAATTCAATAGAGAAAGGATAATCTTCTCAACAAATATTGTGGGAACAATTTGACAATCATAAGATAAAAATAAAAATAATAAATTTTCATCAATACTTTGCATCACATATAAATTATCTCAAAATAGACCATAACCCAAACTATAAAACATAAAGCTCTACAAATTATTAAAAAAATAAATCTTTCTGATTTTTTTATATATAACACCAAAAACATGATCTATGAATCATATTATTAATTTGGACTTAATGAAAATTAAAAATGTTCTTCAAAAGGCACAGCTGAGCGATGGAAGGATACCCACAATCTGGCAGAAAATATTCACAAATCTTTTAAAGGACTTGTGTCTAGAATATGCACAGAGCTCTCAAACCCAATAACAAAAACATGCACCGCATTGTTCAAAATGGTCAATGATCTGAACAGACCTTTTGCTAAAGAAGACATACAGAGGGCAAGTGAGCTCCTGAGAAGATGCTTGGCATCGTAGACAGCAGGGAAACGCCAGTCAAAACTACAGCATGGTGTCCCGTGCAACTATTAGGATGCTGGTAATAGAAAGACTGGCCACAAAGTCTAGGGGCAGATGTGGAGGAATAAATGTGCTTGTATACTGCTGGTGGGAATATAAAACGGTGCAATTTAGAATACGGTCCGGCAGTTTGTTGTTAAAAGTAAAATTTACTCCTACCATGTTACCCCGTCCATTATTCCACTCCTAGGTATTTACTCAAAAGAAATGAGCTCATAGGTCCACACGAAGGCTTTTCCATGAATGTTTCACGGCAGCTTCATTTGAAAAAGGCCAAAATAGGAAGCGATCCAAATATCCATCAACAGTTGAGTTGATAAATTGTGTAATATCCATGCAAAAAAATACTATTCAACAATAACAAGGCACTATCGATACACACAACATGGGTGAATCTCGAAATACTTATGTTGAGCGAAAGAATATAGAAAAATTATGCACAATACAAACGATACAAAATCCTAAAACGTGCAAACCAGTCTACAGGGATTGAAAGCAGGTCAGTGGCCACAGGGCCCAGGGTGGGCCCAGAGGGAGAGGCTGTGAGGGGTTGGGGTTGGGGACACTTGGGAGCAAGGGGTTGAGCTCTGTCATCTCGACCATGGTGGCAGGCGAGTCTGAGCCAACGCCAAAACGTATGATAGTCACAGCCTTTCAGTGTGTGGAGTTCATACTCCGTCATCATGACTCCGCAGTGATGTTAGAACAACACGTTGGCAAGGCAGACGAAGGAGCCCAGATGGCCTCGCCGGCTCTGCCCTGCCTGCCGTCCTTCCAAAGACCTAGGGACACAGACGTGTCACGGAAGGCTGAGACCCAGCACGGGGCAGGCCCCGCGGCCCTGGCGTCACCAGACTGTGGCCCAGAGAAGGCAGGGCCTTTGCTTCCATAACTTGAAATAAAACACATGAACACTTGGATATCTGACACGTAGCACACCGGTGCCGGTACACTTGGCTAAAACGGAAACGGTACTTTCTGTTTCAATGGAAAGAAGGAATTTCAGATCAGGAGGGTGCTGTCATGTTGGTGACAGTGGCTGGCAGGAGGGTTTGAGGGCAGAGGGAGCCAACCTCACAGCTGTGCTCTGCGAGCACGTTTCTGTGCAGCAGATTGCTCCTCAGCGCAAGAGCAGCCCGAGCAGAAGCTCTCCATGCGGCCACAGCTAATCCCCGCTGCAGCCTAGAGTAGGGCCTGGGGCAGGCGCGGGAGAACCACTTACAATCGCTGACTTAAAGTTGCAGCTTTCTTGATGACGTAAAGTGAGACAGTCTGGCTCCAGCCCTCCGTCCTCCCAGAGTTTTGAGCCACTCATCCCACTCAAGGTCAGTTGGGAAGGTCGCAGGACAGAAAGTGCATTATTGACGGTGACCGTCTCAGCATGACAGTGATGGTTTAACAGAGGGAGGAGGAGGAAGAGAAAGAACCGAGTTGAACGAACAGAGCAAAATAATCACGATACAAACAAGAAGTGGCTGCATAAACCATCTACCAGTAGAGTCAAAAATGGAAAAACGGTGCCCCTTGGAACATGTGTTTTTGGTAAACGTGTTCTCCTCGTACTCACTTTTCTTTTCCTAAATTGCGCTTCTTTCCAGCGATGTCTTCACAGAGGCTCTAAGAGGCCTGGCTCGAGAGAGAACGGCGGGGCTCAGAGCCTTTCCCAAAGGGACCGGGCTGTGCCTCGCTGCCCGCGAGGAAAGTACGGAGGACTGGGAGTGGCTGTCACTGGTTAGGCGGGGGGACCGCTCGACTTTCCTAGCAGTGGATTGCTAGTCTAGTCCTGCTGACTTTTTCCAGCTAACGAAAGCTAGACTCAAGATTGTCATCAGGAACTGGCCCAGAAACCTGGTCTGGGTAGCGGTGAGGTCTGTTCAGAGCCTGCCACGGGCACAAGTGAATCAGGGGCCCCCGCGGGGGACTGCGTGTCCTGGCCATCGGGGCAGCCACTCTGAGGTCTCAGTTGGAGGGAAAAAAAGTAGTGGGAAAGGAGACGGATGGGATCACTGAACAATGACAGAGAGGAGAGAAGGAGGAAGGGGAGGCGGGACCACTGACTCTGCACTGCAGATGGTGCCAGCTGCCCGCCCTGTTGCCAGCCCAGGAGGGGACTGGGCTCTGGGAGCCCCAGGGCCAGCCTCGTAACCCACCTGGCCTGCTGTCTCTGCTCCCCCAACTTCAGTAAGCTCTCCTGTGATTGAAACGATAAACAAACCTGTGAGCATGAACAACGTGCAGTATTCGCATTTTAGAAGGGAACTTTGAAGGTAGACAAGCCAGCAGTTTTCAAAGGAGTGGAGATCTAAAGACAGAATTATTGAGTCGAAGCACGAGAACCTGCCGTGAAGTGTCCGGGCCCTCCCCGCGGAAGCCGCCCTCGCCGTGGGGGCTGCGCAGAGGCACATGGGAGGCCACACCCGATGGCCCCCACCCCCGCCAGGCCAGCCGGAGGGCGCTGGGTTGCCTCCTCTCACGTCAGGTTAGCTCACTACTAAATTGATTTTTCTATACTTTGGTAGGTACGATGACGTTTCTTCCCGTTGTATTTTAAGGGCTATTGGGTGTTGGGGCCATGACACATATGAGACTATATATTAACATATAAAATATATTTTAAAATATCAAAACTCAATGAAAAATA
Organism: Lepilemur ruficaudatus; assembly: GCA_963574885.1. Lineage (NCBI taxonomy): Eukaryota > Metazoa > Chordata > Mammalia > Primates > Lepilemuridae > Lepilemur > Lepilemur ruficaudatus. The sequence goes on from CAUYRT010093777.1 coordinate 43,563, forward strand.
GGTCAGTATCTCTTACAGAAATGTTTCAGTTTTTATAATTACCTTAAATTATGAATTACTTTGAACATATGTAGAAGTTAAGTATTTTAACATACGTGTTTGCAAATCAAAGTTATGACGTCACCCAGTTCCTTTTTTGGCCATGTTAAAACAATCCTAAAGAGCGATAACACAGACTCTCGACTAGACTATGTGTAGACTCAACTCTTAAAATAGTTTCTAACGTCCTTGAGAGGAACGAAACTGTGAGATATCTACTTAAATACTAAAGCAAAAATTTGAATTTGTCATGGCAAAGTCTTAACGTGATATCGTGGCAAAAGAGAGTAAAAGATCAGATTTTAAAAAAATTCTTACAATTAACATCTTTAAAATCATATTGGAAATCATTATAAAATAAGTGGATTGAAAAATACCATAATGATATCCAAAGCTTAGAAGAATTTTTTATTAAGTCCAAAGCGTCAACATCCCGCCTCTCTTCTGAACAGTGATAACATCAGAGAACACGCGTGTTGAATTCCCGTCCGAGCCCCGCACACTGAGCCATCCACGTCAGGGCCGCCACCCCCTGCTCAGCGTCCCCGGGCGGGAAACTGCAGCGTGAGAGTCAAGCCCTGGGTGACGGCCAAGCTGTGCCGTTGCCACGGGATACCCTGCCCTACCTACCAGTCATGTCTACAATCCAGACCTGAGTCAAGTCGTTTCCGAATCAAGACAAACAAAAATAAAAATAACACACGGAAGTATTAGAATGTGGAAAGTTGAATGAGACCAACTCGCCTGACTCTCACACTCCTCATCCCCAACATCTTCGTCAGGCTACCCATAGGCGAGTTTCCTTATTAAAGATTATCTGAAAAAAATAACTTAAGTGCGTTTATTTTAGAGTGAATTGTATTTGAATCAGCCGCAAATGGATTCAGATGTATAAACTTTGCAATCATTTTTGCATAAAGCACCCGATATGCTGGTGTTTTAAAACTAGAATCTAGTTTTTGATGGGTTCCATACCAACATGTGGTGTGGGGCTTTTCCAAAAACAGCAGATTTATGACATTGTAGGGAAATGTAGTTTATAAATTATTTCCTCCCCATATTCATCCATTTGCTTTCATACATTTTAGAATAGTTTATAGGCCAAATTTTGTCTTTGTAAGATTGGATTCAAAAAGATATCTAGAAGTTGGAAGTTCAAGTCTATTTGGGGAGGTATCTACTTGGCGTATTTCTTCATTTGGATTTGGGAATGTTCAAAGGTTTTCTCCTAGAAGTGACTGAAGAGCTCTAAGCACAGGCTTTGCAAACACTGCGTGCTACAGGTGAAAACCGGCTGGGCCAGCGCAGGGGCAAGTGTAGCAACCTTCGTGCTGCTTTGACTGAGTTGGGGTGAGGCCTAGGTGTTTGTGATGTGATTTTAAAGTGACTAGAAGCAAGGCTCATGTAAACATGCTACTAATAAAGAGAAAAGCCGGGCCCGGTGGCTCACGCCTGTAATCCCAGCACTCTGGGAGTACGATGCGGGAGGATCGTTTGAGCTCAGGAGTTCGAGCAAGACCGGCCTGAGTAAGAGTGAGACTCCGTCTCTACTGAAACTAGAAAAAATTAGCTGGTGTGGTGGCACGTGCCTGTAGTCCCAGCTACTTGGGAGACTAAGGCAGGAGGATTGCTTCAGCCCAGGAGTTTGAGGTTGCTGTGAGCGAGGCTGATGCCACGGCACTCTAGCCTGGGCAACAGAGTGAGAGTCTGTCTCAAAAAGAATAATAATAATAATAAAATAATCTGTTATAACTCAAGCATTAAAAAAATTTAAAAAAATAAGAATAAAGAGAGAAAAATAATGAATGAAGAATGAGTGTTCTAAGGAGAAGGAGCCAGTTCGAGTGCATGGACCTTGTTACAGAGAGTTCTCCACCAATTTGAGTGTGGACCAGAGCCTCGCCTGTTTTACATGGAAACGTTCCGTGGAGAATTGCTCCCTCTCTGCCCAGCTGAGAGCCTTGTCACTGCCTTATTTAAGAGTAGAAGGGAGCACTAGCCCGGGACGAGGTAGACAGCAGGGACGAAGGCTGACCGGCTCCGTGTCGTTGCAAAACTAATGCCCTGGAGACCCAAGAACAGACGAGGCTCTGCTCCCCTCAGTCCAAACGTCTGCAGGCGAGAAGGAAGGGATTGGAGGAGATTCCGCCTCGTCCTGCCCCGCACCATGTCCGTTTTTCCGTTAGGAAAATAAATGTTTCGAATCCCTGAGAAAGTTCTTGGGCCAGGGCCGGCCTCAGGGTGTGAGGGGCAGTCACACAGGCCTCGCTGCAGGCCCCACGCTTGGCTCAGGGTTCCTCTGTCCTTGTCCTGAAATCCTTAGTGGCGTCTGAACAGAGGCCCTGTGTTTCATTCTGCGCTGGGCTCACACATGGGGAGGCTGCTCCCGTCTCAGACACCCACCTTTAGAGACAACGCTGCTTTTGGAGCTCTTAAAATATTTTTTCTGGGTCTCCTTGTCTCACACCAGACCTGCTTCGGCTCCTGAGGCACCCCAGCCCCCTGCACAGGGACACCTGCCCCCCACCCCACTTCCCTCCGCCTGCTCTCGCCAACCAAGCCCAACATCTCTTCTAGTTTCCATGAAACTGTAGAATCGGCAGTTGTCAGGCAGGGGAGGGGTCCTGTCCCCTCCTGCCTTTGCTCACTGTGCCTAAGTCAGGGGCAGGGATGGGGCTGGTTACCTCCACCTTTGCAAAGCCCCAGGGTATCGTCCATGTGCAGACCACCACCCAGCTCACTGTCCTGTCTCTTTTCCCACCGTAAACCCCCTCACCCAGGAGGCAGCCATTTCTGGTTGGGCTTAGTCTAAGAACCTTACTCTGTTCTCACTGACTCTAGCTTTACTTTCCCTCATTCAAGCCCAGATATTGTTAAAATCATAACCCCCTCCCATGCCACGTGCGCCCCTCTCCTGCACACAACTCGCTGCTGCTCGGTCCCGCTCCGCAGGGACTGGGGACCTGTTTCTCTGTCCTGTGTCCCCCACGAGAGCAAAACCAGTGCAGGTGCATGGTCAGTGTGTTAACTGGCCACGCCAATTAAAAGGATAAAATGACGTCATGGGGAAACTTCAGAGGAAAAAATACGCCACAGCAGCAACCTGAGGAGGACCCGAGTGTCGGACACTGAAATGGGTCACGTCTGCTGTGCCAGCACAGTGCTGCCAAGGAGGGACTTTCTCAGCTGCATTTCGCCGACGGGGAAACCGTGATGGAGACGATAGGCAGAGGGGGAGTGCGGATCACGGCGTGGATGCCACGGGCATGGCTCCCCGGTCCAGCTCTTAACCGCCCCAGTTAAGTCACAATGTGGCCTGGAGGACTGGGGGTCACAGCTGCACCTGCTTCCGCCTTTCCACACTGAGTCTTCCTCACAGGCGAATCCACAGCCCGGTTCCCAGAGGCTGCAGGGCAGGAAGAGCCTGAGAACTCACTGTTCAGGCTCACGACGCCCCAGAACTCTCAGTAACAGTTGTGGGGACTGTTTGCACAGCCGTGTCAGTGTGTGTTTGCTCATCACTTGTGAAAATCAGTAATATCCAGGGGCCTTTTAAACATCCTATCTCCCAGTGCATCATAAATAATGAGGATTAAAATATATTCATTATATTAAAAAACATATAAAAAGTTGATGAATGAAATATGACTCTTTTACCACCAAATTCACCCATTTAAAGTGTTCGAATTAGGATTTTCAAAACATTCAAAGCTGCACCCGTTGCCTCGAGTTACTCCACAGAATGTCTTCCTGTTTTCCCCAAGACCACATACCCAGACCCCTCTGCCCGCGACCTCTCCACCTGACGGTCTCGTCTGCTCTGCTCCCCGGCCTGCCTACCTGGGGCCCAGCAGGGAGCACGGCTCCTCCCTCCCGCCCGCCGTCTGTGTGTGATTGGCCTCGTCTCCTGGAAGGACTGCCCTGGCATCTTTTCTAGGCCACAGTGGACTTCGTGGTCCCCTGCAGCAAGGACAAGCTGGCTCTTGCTTACTGTCCTACCCAGAACCAACCTTGCTTTAGGGTGACTTCTGAATGACGGGCAATCCTCAGCTCGTTTTACTTTGCCTGCTGGCAGCCTTTGGCTCAGAAGTCCCTCATTCCTCCTGGAAAGAGGTTCCTCTCTTGACTTCTGGGACACCCCTCGCCTGGTTTTCCCTCTGCCTACAGGTTACGATGTCCCAGGCACGTTGCTGGTTCTCCCGTGGCCCTGACTGTGGAGCTGGAAAGCTGCAGGGCTCAGTCCTCAGACCTCATCTCTTCTGTCTCTGTTCCTTCTTTGCTGCTCTCATGGCATTAAATGCCACCTCTGCACCGAGGACTCCCCAGAGCATGTTCCTAGGCTGAAACTCGCCTCTGAACTTCAGACTGGGAGGCGCAACTGCTGCCTGGCATCTAATTGGCATCGTGAGCTTCACCTGTCCGCAGAGGGATTCTGTGTGTTTCCCACAGACTTACAGCCCCTGGACCAGGCCGGGAGGGGACCGTCGAGGACGGCTGCAGAATGGGGCTGAGGCTGCCAGGTGGACCCTGCACCTCATCTCTCCCCACACCTTGCAGCCAGCCCTGCCCAGGTACAGACTGGAGGGGAAGGCTGGCTGCACGGTCTCCCCAGGAGCTCCTGGTCAGCTGTCCTGCTCTTGTGTGTATGGGCTAGGAAAAAAAAGACTCTTTCACTTTGGGTATGGTATTTCAAACATATTCAAGACCATTGTTTTAAAATTAGTTGAATTAACGTTCATGATGTTATCCATGAAGTTGAAACTTATGCATCTTTAAGAAAAGGGCTTTTTCACTAAATTATAAAAAATAATTTCAACATTTTATACTGAATTATATAATTCAGGAAAAATATTAGAAAGAATTAACAATATCTCCCGGCATTTTTCAGACATTGTGCTGATTTAGGTATTAGTTCATTTAATTCTTCAGATATTCTGAAAGGTGTAGACTATTAACTCTATCTTATAGTTTAGAAAATGGACACTCAAGAGACATTAATGAAATTGCCTGACGTAGCTCAAAAGGACTAGCAAGTGTGCAGGGCTGAGTACGAGTCTGCTAATGTGCATGCTAGAAACACCTGCATGAAGGGCTGCAGACAATATAATCGTTGCCACTATCGGTGCAGTCACTGCCCTGTGTCAAAGACGGGGCAGAGGGGTAGCTCTGTAACATACACTCTGTGTCAGGTTTGGATATCTGATTAAGTACTGTAGCCTCCCAACTACCTTAAGAGTACAGTGATGCAAAAGTTCCTCGTAAGACTTTCAAATTGGGAAAGTGATGATATATTACAAATTTGTGCAAAGGGCTTACAATAATGGTTTAACTAGCAACACAGTTAATCATCACTGAGTTAGATTTTAAACACTATCAAACAGCAAAAAAGCCTGACTTTGTATCATCCAATGAATGGTTGTCTTGTCTAAATGATAGCAAACATTTTCGAATTCTGTTCTCTAATTATATAAGATTTCTTTACTGAAATCACAGATACATAAAATTTAAGAAGTGGAAGGGAGTTTAGGATTTGTTTTTTTGGCCAAATCTTATTTTGCAGATAAGGTATTTACATAAATGCTTCTTGAGTTGAAAAAAGAAAAAAAAATAAGCTAACTATAAATTACAGCCTAGAAACACAATTTCTCAATAAAACATTAAAATATCCCCCATTTATAAAATTTGCTTAGCAAATATAAATCAGTTTGTTCTGGATCTCAGAGCACGTTGACTGTACGTTTTTAGAACTACAAGACAAGTCCACGTTAATAGCAAGAGATGGAAGCAGTGGGGAAGGTAATACGTGAGTCTCCTACGTGTGCGGTCAGGTCTCTCACTCCACATCCCTGCAGCAAACAGCGTGTTGGGACACAGGAGCTACTGCCTGTGCCACAGACGTACGTGTACACACACACACATAAATGCACACACAGGTATGTCTACATTTATATCTGACATTTCATATGTCTAAGCACACATATGTAACAGACTACCTTTTTGTACAGGTAGATTTGTATTATTCAGTAAGTTTGAAATGAGTTCTTCATTTATAAATGGATGTCACCTTTATTAGCTTTTCTAGATCTGCCTCATTCTTTTTTAAAAAAATGCATAGAATCCCATTATATATATAAATATTTATGTGTTCTTTTCCTTATATTTGAAATTCTAGGTTTCCATGGTTTATATGGAATATAGCACAACGAATATCCTTATCTATGTATCCATGCACACTCACAAAGGAGCTTCTACACGCACACACTTCTGCCCACAGACACGCTCGGTCAAAGGGCAGCCACATCTAACACCCAGAGACCTCCTCAAATTCACGCTGAAAAGCTTGCACCAAAGTAAACTCCCACAAGCACAAACAACTGGCTCTTTGATATCTCAGTCATTTGTGGTCTATAAATGACAAATAACAATATAAGGAGCATCAACTTAATGTGAACTCACCACGGGCAAGGCGCTGTTAAGAATTATATATGTACGTATGGCTACAGATAGAGTAACATTATGTCCAAACCTTACACGGACACAGCACACGTGACAGAACTGGTCCCCTAAAGCAGTGAGCTGCACAACTAGCGAGGGGCAGAACCCGCCCGTATGTCTCCACAGCCTTTGTCCCCTCGGATGCAACATGGTACCTTATCTAAGTTAAAACAGGAAACCAAATCACAAATTTATAATTTATAAATCCCTCTGGAGCAAAAAAAAAAAAAAAATTCATTTTTAAGTCCTTGATATTGTTAAGCTGGGACTTACACCTGACATCTTCTTTATTTTTACTTTTAACTGTTTGCTCACCTAACATAACTTTGAGCCCCAATTTCTCTTTCTCTTCATTCAAATTGTCCAACTCTCCGGTGGCGTGTCAGTAGTGGAGGCTCGTGACTCGGCTGACAACCCTTTTATATGGTGAGTGGTGACTTCTCAAAGTGGAAATCAGCCCGCTGACTTTGTTTTATAATTGAACGACACATATATAGGAATGCCAAGGAAAAACCGGGCAGCTGTGTGAGTTGTCACTGATTCGGAGGAAAAGCAACTTACAAGGTGCTCGACGGACTCATCTCTGCGCAGCGGTGGCGCCTTCTGGCTCCCTCAGCCCTCCCGAGACTTGGCTGCATTTTGTCTGGCAGGGACTGAACCTCGGGCTCTGATTTCTGGATGCAATTCATTAGAATGTGTGCTAAATGATATGTGTCACCCTTTCCACGTGGATTTATCGACAAGCTCAACTCAGCACCGTGACTGGCCAATGCGGTGAAGCAGGACCCTCGTCAGGTGACTATTTCTGGACTTGCTGACTGAGCTGTGATGGCAACGCTGGAAATTCCCTGTGCTCTGCCCATGACCACGGGCAAGCCGCGTGTCTGCGCAGGGATATGTGACAGGCTGCCAGATGCCAGGCTGTGCAAAATCCGCCTCCAGTGGCAGCATCTGGGCCATCGGCGGGCTCCCCAGGCAGCGGAGCTGACAGCCCTGACATTGCCCATGGCTCCGTCACGGAGCGGGCTGCTCACTGCACGGAAGGTTCCACTTGGAGCCGCTTTCCCGGATCCACCTTTGATCCTCAGCTGTCTGCATATTGTTATGAGCTGGCGGGGGTGGGGGGACGGCAGAGAGAAAGTCACCTGCACAAACACCTCTGGAGATCTCTGCACATTCTTACGTGGAAAATCAGACACCCTGGGTCTGGGCGGGAGTTGGGGTTCCCCGGGAATTTGCTCTGAGACCTTTGCACCCCCAGACCACACTCCAGGGTCACACCACACATAGCTGTCAGTGAGGTCACAGGGGTTCCATGGGACTTGCAGACATAGCAAAGGAGTGTCTCAAAGACATCAAAATAGGAAGTGAGGTTATTCAAGTCATCATTTCCAGTCCCCCCGAACAGCAAGCACAGCTCGCATCCCTGCTCTCTACCCAAGTGGCTCCCAGACCAGTGAGTTGGATCTGGAAAAATATTAACAGCTAAAAATTCAAGCATGGGAGAAATTCCACGCTGCGGAATAGTGGCAGGGAGATAATCTCTTGTCACCTGCATGTTCCCCATCCTTGCTCTGTGTATCTGCCATTCACTGACCACAGCCATGTTCAGGTTGGCTGAGGCACTACCTGAGATACTCAAGGCTTGTTGAGGAAAAATAATAGCAACAAAACAAGACAATGACACTTGATCTAGGAACCCAGCAGCTGGATTCCCCCTTACCTGCCGCAGTCACCCCTGGACTCAGATTCAGTCCTGCCTGTTTTGTGCTTTAGATTCGGTTTGGTTTGATCTTAAAAGTAACCAGAACGAGCCGCTGGTGGTTGTGGTTCCTTTCAGAGCTATGCACAAGTTCTCTTAAACCAGAGACACCTGAAGATTGACACTGCAGATCCACTTAACAAGGGAACTTTAATTCCGCAATTATGCAAAAGTCTTATTTTGCAAATATTCCTGGGAAAGGGAACACAGTACAAATACACAGGATGTAAATTGCTGATAATTTGATCCCCTCCTGGAAGAGGGAAGAAAGGATGCTCTGTAGTGAGGCTTCTGGGTGTGTCAAAGGTAGGTTTGGTGAAGAGGGAGCAGGTGGCATCCATGGAAGGAAAAGGCAGAACAGGGAGGTGGAGTTGGCGCCGTCTCTAACGGCAACGAGCAGCCCTGCCCTCGGCCCGGGGGCTCCGCTCCACCCGGAGCTGTGGCACACAAGAGCTGGAGCGTGTTGGCTTCCTGCACACGTGTGGCCCTCCCGGGGCTGCCCCGAGCTACGGGCTTCACTCTGCAAGTCAGTGTCCCATAGAGGAAGGAGCACTGGACTGGGAGTCAGCACTTCCATCTGCTTCCTCAGTGTCTCCTGGCCCAGGTGCGTGCATCTGTAAAATGGATCTGACAACTGCTTCTTCAAGATCTTATGAATATTTTCTGAACTATGAGCACGATATGAGTGTACAGTGTCACTGCCGTGTCCAGAGTGACGCAGCCCCGTCCTCACCAGGGAAGAGTCACTCACTTCCTCAGGTGACTCACTGCACAATGACTCTGCCCGGGAGTCACGATAGGTTTTAGGGGTGGTTTAGCCCCTTTTATTAGTTTAAGAATGACACCATGTGTGTGAAACAGGAAAGCAGGGTGGGGCAGGAGGAGGCCCCGACACCGGTCAGGTGGGAAGGCATGGACTTGGTTCCTGCTGCTGCTCCCAGCCCTGGGGCCGTGCGTCCCGTCTCTGCCTGTGTCTGGATCAATATTTCCACCCAAGTGGTATTTCTTGTCACTCTGGCCCTTCGGGGGCCTCTGAGAAACAGAGGTTAACAGCAGACTTTGGCTGGCAGAGTCCCCAGGCCGTCTGCACACCACGGTGGGTCTATAGCACCTGACCCAGCAACAAGGTGCACTCAGCACTCATGAGTGCCACTCCACCCACGTCACTTAATCAGCCAGTGGCAGGGCGGTGAGGGCGTCCAGGTGCAGGACAGTAAGGCCTGAGCTGCAGGAGAAAGGGCCCGGGCGGTCCTGTCTTAGTCTTGACAGCGGCAGACCCTTGATGCCTCCGGGGTGCCGCTGTGTGGGGTTCCCTGCATCTCTCCTGTCTGCTCTGACACCGCATGGACACGGGCTCGGCTGGGGTGACCTCTGCTGTCTGGGACCACTGTGTGTCCACGGCATGGAGAGGGAGAGAAAAAGCGGCAGCAGTCTCCGGCACAGCACGCGTAATAAACCAAGTGCCGCAGATTCATTGCTCTGATTTGCTTCCCAAGAGCAGTTTTGGCAGCAGAGCCAAGCTGTCGCGTCGGCATCAGCGTCATGGTCAGAGAGAGCAGGGACCCACGATGTGGCAGTTGCCTTGGACAGTCAGGAATCAATTTTCGTAACTATCATGTTGAACGAAAGAAGGCCACAGTGGATTGCTGGGAGGCGCCCAGGTTCTCACGTGGTTGTGGGTCGATGCTGTGGCATTTTGCTGTGTCCAACCATGGCCCAAAACAGGAATAACAGCTGCTGCTCAGAAATATTGTTTTGTTATGGAGAATTTAGTTTGGTTTGTGTGATCCAGGACTGGAGCTATGCAGCACCAACTCATACCCAGGCTTATAGCTCTTAGGCAAGTCCATGCTGGTTCTATGCAATAAAATATGAAATCAATATTCTACAAAAACCTATTCTGTAAGTTTTGAATGGCAGCTCGCCTGCATTTGTCGGGTCAAGCAGCTACATCTGTAAAATGCAGGGGCACACTCGTCTCTTCAATGTGTGCTCACCATTCTCCTCCTTACAGATTGGGATTTAGCAGGAGGTGAGGAACAGAACACAATTCCCACGTTGCTCTTTGCTAGATCATTTCACTTAAAAATAACAGCGTCGATGAGCGTGCCATTTCATACCAGTCCTGGCTATCCTGCTCTGAAGGTCACAGAAGAAAGGAGGCCTTGGCGATAGTCTGAAGACCAAAGACTCTGAAGACGAAGAGCAGGAACGTGTGGTGCAGAGCTCAGCGGTTTCCGCCATGGCGCAGGGTGCTTCGAACAGCGCATTTGTGATGGGCGCGGATCTGGAAACGTCCGAGAAACTATTCGGAGGAAATCTTACGTGCACTTGCTGTTTACTAATGCTCGAGATGCGGAGACGGCAGACAAGGAGAAGGCAGCGTGACACGAGCTCACGCAGTCAAGGGCACAAACTCGACAGCGCCGCCCGCGCCCCTCAGGGCTCTGCTCTGCTCCAAACTCCAGCCCTCCCGCAATGGTGTGTCTAACAAGCAGTCGGTGTAAAAGGGCCATGGAATGTCCCGGCTCGAATTAGGGAGTTTCTTCTCCGGTTCAGATCTCAGCCAGACAACGTGCAGCTGGGCAACGTGGGGCTCAGAGGATCCAAGTGAGCAACGCAGGCTGTTCTCTCCCGCAGGCCTGGCAGGGTTCCGTGTGCACCAGAACAAAAGGGACGTCGACTCCATCGTCTTCTCCTGACTGAGCGCCTTGCTCATCCACAGGCCCCAGACATTGCACCTGGGCTGCAGGCCTCCACCCTGACCCTTCACCTGGTCCTGCCCTTCTCTGGGGACCCTCTTCCTCTCTGCCTCGCCCTCCGCCTGCCACCAGAGCACTCGTCAGAACCCATCAACTTCTCTTTCCTTCCACGCAGGATCTGTTGCAGCAACAAGTTCCCCCGCGGAGGTGGTTTCACAGCGGGTCGTCCTACCTTTGCCCTGCTGACTCCTGACCAGCGTTTCCCACAGAAACGACGTCTGTGGGCTGCTCTGGCCCTTCGTGTGACCCTGTCTCACTCCTCACAGATCTGCCACGTCTGCGCGGCCAGGGCGAGCGTGGGGCCCCTTCCTCCATCCCTGCGCCTCCCATGCTGACACCCACCGCAGACACCTGGCTTGTGCCCAGGTGAAACCATGAATTCATATCATTTTATTTACTTCCATATTTTTCACAATGTTCACTCTCCTTCATGTAGCCTTCTTTCCCAATTTAAAAAGATATTTCTGCAGTATCGGGAAAGCTTGGCTGGGAATGGATTTTGTACTACTAGCAGGCAGAGGGGCGGATAAGCTATTTTTTGTTGAAAAACCAGTGGTTTCACTTGCATTGCATTTGAATTTTTGAGGAAAATAGGTTCAGTTTCTTCATATTCCTCAAGGAGTCCAGGAATCCACAGCCCATGGCATCAAGAAGTCCGAGTTCTCCATCAATGGGCCTTAAAACTGCTGAAGACCTGTTGGTTTTCCTTTCTTCAAATAAGATAGATGTTTCTGGAGAAGACGCTCCCCTCCCCTCCCTGCCCCGTGCACCTGAAGGTTTGGAACATCCACAACACACCTGCAGCTGACGCCTGCAACGCGACACACGGGAGCACACGCGGAGCTTGATCTGTATTCACGCCACCACACAAGAGGCTGTACACACACAGGCCAAGGTGAAACCGGGGCATCAGGAAGGGACCATCCTTTCACATCAAATGCCCGCACTTTTCTGACAGCACAGTTCTAGCGGTTTTGTCATCCTAAGGTCTCAGACGGCGCTCTTGGCCCCAGCATCCCGCCACTTTTGCGAGCGCGTGAGGTGCGCCCGTGCACGCCTCATTTGAACAGATGCTGCCTTTCCGACCAGCTCACCCACATGCCCACAGAAGCAAGCGCGGCTTCTCTGCAGAAGGTGGCGACACCCGTGTCCTGCCCAGACCTCTCACTGGGTGCCAGGCCCTGCCGCACAGGTCGCCGAAACCCCCCGAGTACCTGGGTTGGGAATGTCCCTCCTCCAAAGAGGAGGAGCTTACACAGTCCCTCAAAGTCGCATAGGCTGTGCCTTTGTGAGTGGCAGAGGTGGTGTCTAAAGCCAGATTCTGCCTCGCTATGAAAGTTGGGGGCTCCTGGGGAACCCCACAGTCGAGGGCAAACCGGGACATGTGGTCACCTGCAACCCTCATGGCGGCACCACACTACCCTGTGAAAGATGAAGTTGAGATGCTTAAAGGACAGGGTGTGGATGCCTTTCACTCTTCATGAGCAAGACGCTTCTGACAAAAAGATACTTTATTATTCTTCCTTGATAAAAAGTCAAAAGAGTTACATGTTGAAAGGAGATACGATGTTTCAAGATTTCTTAGTTGAATTGTTCTTTAAATGGTAGCATCCCTAGGTTTTGAGAACCACAGAATATGGGAGAAACAATCTGAATTTCTGCACTTAATCTAGTGCAACAAGGTAAATCAATTTGTTGATGAAGATAGTCCTGGCTGGGGACTCATGGGTTCTGTGTCTCTGGACAGGTAGCCTGCTCACTGGGCCTCAGCTTCCTAATCCAGACAGTGAGGTGTCGGGTCTGATCAGTAATGTCCCCAGCGGGCCACCAGGGAGTGATTCATTTCCATGGCCGAGAAGGAAGGATGGCGTCCCTTGGTGCAGTTTCGGATTTATGTGTAATACAAATATGGCCTCTGCAAGTATGTGCTTAATGAAAAACTTCTCTACGTACAAGGTGTATGGAAATCACTGTTTACCAAGTGCTTGAGAACCGCTGTGCTGGGTGACACACGAGGACAGTCACTGTATGCCTGACTGTCTGGTGGGTGGCCCTCTCTTATCCAGGGCAAGCTATGGGCCCAGCATCCACCAGCAAAACCACAGCACAGAGATGAAACCTGCACACACACGTCCGAGTGCTCCAGCCTGTGCCCACCATACCAAGCACTGCGGTTAAAGCACCCTCAGAGATCAGCTCGTAGCAGCAACGCTTTGCGCAAATGCAGTGACTGGAGGCACAAAGACAGTGCCCCCCACGTACCATGATGGACGAGGTGAGCCCACTCACTAGAAGCTGCCCCCTTCCTTGGCAGCCCCCTAACTAGGGCCCCCCCAACCTCTAGATGGCTGGTCCCTCTCTTCATTCTGGTCTCTTGGGTTTGGGATGATGGCAGGTGCCAGGTGGGTGGGCAGTGCAAGAGGCTGCCCACAGAGTGTGAGGGTTGATTCAAGTCAGCTCTCACACGCCAGTGCTCACGTGACCCTGACCCATCCTCCTCGCCACGCTGAGTCTGGCTCCTGACCTGTCAAAATGATGATCATATAATCCCTCCGATACTTTCCCGACTATGATGCACGTGTACGAGCGATGCTCATGCAACACTACTGCGTGAGCACAAGTCACTGTTTCTAGTTTAGCGCCACCCCTAGCATCTCACTGTGGCGTTTGCAGGCCACTGTCAGGTAACGTAGCAGAGAGCAAGGCAGATATGATAACACGCATGCCCAATAGAACATGTCAGATGTATGCATGTGTGCACATGCACGGACAGAGCAAGGCAAGTGTGATAAGGTAACATGTATGCCCCATGAAAATGTCACATGTATGCATGTGTGCACATACATGGACAGAGCAAGGGAAATGTGATAGGGTAACACATATGACCAATGGAACATGTCATACATATGTGTGTGTGCACATGCATGGACAGAGCAAGGTAAATGTGCTAAGGTAACATGTATGTCCCATGAAAATGTCACAGGTATGCATGTGCTCAGATACATGGAGAGAGCAAGGCAAATGTGCTAAAGTAACACACATGCCCAGTGGTAAATGTCACATGCATGCATGTGTGCACATGCACAGAGCAAGGCAAATGTGCTAAGGTAACACACATGTCCAGTGGAACATGTCACACGTATGTGTGTGTGCATGTAAACGGACAGATGGGGGAGAGGCAAATGTGACTCTCTCAAACGTGACTCTCAAATAACACCCAGAATTGGCCCAGTGTGAGCCACGTGAGGATGTTTCCACGGGCCAGTGACCTCCCTTCACATCCCCCGGTGCTGTTGCCGTGCATGTGGGCGACGCATCACATAATTCCGATTTCACACGCAGAGAGGTGAACGGAACACAACTCAAGGAATCCTAAAGACATGTGAGAAGCTGCCGGTCATCCGTCAGTGCCTGACGACAGCGAGTGTGAGAGGAGCGGCTTCACACTGCGGCGCGAGGGAGGGCAGGGCCCCGCCAGGGTGCTCGCTGCAGACACGCGCAGGAATGCCCCGCTGTACACAAGGACCCCGCGGCCTTGTCTGGTTCCGACATCTGCTGTCCTCACTGCTGACGCAGCCCAGAGGACATCCACCTTTCTCCCTTGTGGGCTGGTTGAGCCTCCAAACTACAGCCAGGCCACTAAGAGTGGACACAACAGTGTCCACCGAAAGGCAGTCCCGTGTCTCCTGCTCTGCGGATGGAACCGAGAGGCGAATCCTCCCTGCCACGGTCCCTGCTCATTCCCCCTGGGGTCCCCGTGCCCCAATCTCTTCTTTATCCCAGTGTATATTCCCTTCTTGCCATTTTCCCTATCATTCTTCCTCTTTTTTCTCCACTCCTCCTTATCTATAATAACCGATCACCGTATTAAATAAAATGCAGATTTACTGGTGACATATTTCTTGAATAAAATATTTTACCCTTTGCCTTAAAAACTGATTGTAATACAGTCTTAATTTCAAAAAAAGTGTGCTAACATGGAAAAGACAGGCTAAACAGATACCAACATGGCAACAGCGACAATTTCTAGATGGAAAGAATTTGGGTAATTTCTTTTTTTACCCTTTATTATTTTAAAATATTATATAATTAAATATATGTTTCATAGCAATACAAATTAAAACATGTCTAATCCATTGCACACGTCTCCCTAAAGCAATATAAGAGAAAGATAATATAGCTCTTACTTTCTTATGGCCCCGAATATATTATTCGAAAGGGAAGGTTTGTGTCCCTTAACTTAGAAGTCTCCAATTTCCAAACATATCATAGTTTTTTTCCCATAGAAGCAGAATCTTTAGGACAAAAAATGGTGTCACCCCCTGCCAGCCCCCAGGTGGCTTTGCAGGGTGTAGCCCCTTGGTCAGGGGGCAATTTGCTTATTTCTATTCCCATCACTGTCATAGAGTTGGGGAAAGATTTCTAATTTTCACAACTTAGAAATTTCGGTCAAAAGTTAAGCTGCTAAAAACCGCAACCAAAGTAATGTCCTAATTTCCCACTCTTGGATTTGCACCTGCCATTTGGGTTAGCCTGTGAGTGTGTGGTAGTCACCATTACTCTTACTTGGGAGGGACAGAAGGAAAAATAAAGACAAAAATTGTCACAAATGCAATGTGTGAACTTCTGTTCTATATTCTTGGCGTTTGATGCTATAACGATGCCAGGACCGTCCTTCTGAATTTTGTCACCAGTGAGTGTATCAGCAGAGTAGCAAGCTGGTTCGTGCTCTCTTGGAACACTGCTCAGCAACCTCCTTGGAAACTTTTTCACCTGAGTGAAAAAGTGTGATCTTCAAAGTGACTTTTAAATGCATACTGACTTCTTGGAAAAGACATCTTTTTTTGAGTAACATAAAAATAATCAAAAAAGAGGGAAGAACAGTCAAAAAAGAGGGAAGCCCGGGAAGCGTGTGTGCCGCTCCCATTCGCGCTCCCTACCTGCCCGGACTGCGCTTGTTCTCCGTCCTCAGTGTCCCTGCGCTGCTCTGGGCTACCTGCCTCATGCTACCCTATGAGGCCCGGAATTAACTTAAAAATACATTTTGCACCATATCCCACATGGAGCTCAGCGGAGGGCTCAGTATACACTGATTGGTGGAAGGAGGGAGGGGAACAAAAGGGAAAGGAAAACATGTCACTAGATGGGCCTGCATCACTTACGCACCTGGAAGATCAGAGTTTGTTATTAAAGGGCAAAACTTTCCTAAAAATAAGTCCATGAGCACAGAGACCAGATCTGTCTTTTCCCCTCTGTAAGTCCCTACCTGTCACACAGCCTGAAAAGGAGCGCAGGTCTAGTAACGTCTTCCAAATAGATGCAAAAGCAAAGAAAACATGTTTCATGACTCGATATTACTAATATTTGTATTGCTACAAATGTGACTAACGGTTAATGCCATTTCAAGAGACTTATGTGTAAATAAGTCAGTACATTTAAAAAATAACAACATAAAATAAAATTATATGTGATCATGCTGATTTAAAAAAGAAAACAAAAAAATTGGGAATAATTTTATGTTTGAAATGAATACATTTGAAAAAAAAAAATGACCCTTCCAGGGACTTGGTATTAAACTACAAATTTTCTCTTCATCTATTATTTCACTCAGAATCTGGTCTCATGAGGACATTGCCTGTGATATCGCCTGGCGCATGGTAGGAGCTTGATAAACAAACGTAAAAATAAATCTACTCTTGTATTCACTCATCCGGCTTCCTCTGTCCAGCAGTCACTGGGGAATACCGTGGGCATTCCAGAAGGAAGCAGGCAGGGTCCTGCTCCCGAGAGACAGCGTTCACCCGCGCAGCACGCGGCAGAGTCATGCAGGAGGAAGGCCCATTTCAAGATGTGGCAGGGTCTCAGGTCATTTTTGGCCTAATGACTGAGACTTAATCAAGACACGAAGTAGGAAGTGACTGCACAGGGCTCACGGCGGCAGATCCCACGGAAGTGAAGCGTATGCCTCTGCTCAGGCCACATGTCCAAGTCTTAGCAGTGAGGGGTGGAGACGAGAGAGCTTGGTGCCTTAGGAAGGTGCAGAGACAGGGGGGTGCTTGTGAAAGAGGGGTCCGTGCACATCCCCAGCTAGGGGGGAGCTTCCACCAGAGCAGGGGAGCTGGACGGCCCCAGGCAGGAGGAGGACCTGGGTGGCGTCTGCCCTGAAGTTGGAAAATACAAGGAAGGAGACGGAAATGTTCAAGTAGAGGAATGGAAATTGCGCTAAGTAAAAATGTGCTTTATTACAATTTTCTGAATAAGAGTGTTGAAATCAAGACAAGCTTTGGGAAGGCTAATCCTATTTTAAAAGCCCTAAAAGGGTTTGCTCTTCAAAGACGTTCTTGGTGAATTCTTTCGCAAAGAGAACAAAATTATTTTGTAAAGTAAATAATCTTCTATGCAACCTTATCTTCTTAAGGTTTACTTAAATCAGACACATCCTCACGTGGGCTCTTCCTTAATCGGGACAGCTGGACTTAGGGTCCTCCTTCTCCCCAAATAACGACAAGGACTAATAGACTTTACAAAACACGTGGCATGCCACATGCCATGTTCCAGCCAAATCGTTCCTGCTCCTAGGGATGCATACGGCTTGTAGGATAGAATGCACAGGACTCCAAATGTGCATCTTGTATTTTAGTTTGTTTGTATTTTTG
This sequence comes from Lepilemur ruficaudatus, assembly GCA_963574885.1. Taxonomy (NCBI): domain Eukaryota; kingdom Metazoa; phylum Chordata; class Mammalia; order Primates; family Lepilemuridae; genus Lepilemur; species Lepilemur ruficaudatus. Next base: position 61,277 of record CAUYRT010093777.1, read on the forward strand.
TTTCTGGATTCTGGTGGGAGCTGCAAACCACAGTGAAGGCATCTGAACGTTACACAATGCATGTCCGTGCGTGAAATAACTACAACTTTGTGAGTCGCAAAGTTTGTTTCTAGTGAAAAAAATGCTCACATCATAGAAAAATGTTCACCCTAATTGGCAGCCTTGTTAGTGGCTGTTCCGGCAGAAAGGCCACACACAAGACTGACAGTTTATACTGACGGGCTCAATTTTTCAAATGACTAAATTCCAGACACACCCAAAGGGCAATTAAATACAGACTCCATAGCAAACTATTCACAGACCCTTGGAGATCGTAATTTCAAATATGTTTCCATTTAGACCATACAGATTCAGTCCATAGGAAGAGGTTCAAGCTTATCGAAAGATTTTTATTTATCAGACTAAGCTACTTTCATGAAAAGTCACAATGTAGAGGAACGCTGTCCTGGTGACCAGTCTGCGCTGGAGAGAGGTGGTTTTCCCAGAGACCAGTGAGTGTGGGTTTTGGGCTGTGTCCATTTATAAAATTAAACAGTAAACTTTTGCAAGGCTCTGGGTTGATGGACACTTAAGAAGAGACAAATAACGACCTCATAAACCAGAGGATAAAGCGTAGCATGTACAGTGCTGCATGGGCTGTAAAACGCCTGTGCATAGGGACCCCACTCTGCTCTGTGAACACTCTGTTGAGTGGACGGGGGAGATCATTGTGGCCCCATGCTCCAGATGAGGAAGCTGAGTCTCCACTGAGCATCCAAAGTGCCTGTTATCTGTGATGGGGCCAGAGGTCCTGGGGAGGGCAGCCTGCACCCACTCGGTGTGAGCAAGACTGCCGTAGCTGTGAGGAGCTCTTTCTGCCACACGGATGACAGGGAAGAGGGACGATGGTGGCAGAAATACAGAGTGACCGAATAAGACTCGGCCTTTGGCAAGACACAGTGCTCCCACCTGCTGGCCCCGTGGGCACTGCCCTGAGACCTGCCTGCTGCGGCCGGCAGCCCACGTTCTCCCTGCAAACCGAAGCCCAGAAATTCCTCTCACTCCCTCGCCAACCAGACCACCTGGGAGAGTGGAGATGCCTACTGCACTATTCTAAAGTCCTCATTAGGAAAAAGATACGCAGAATGACAGTTTTCCCTTTAGCAGCTATGTGCAATATTGTATCCTATTACACGTTGTGAATTGTATCAAGAGCACTCAACAGAAGGGGACCGTTTGGGTCCGGCTCACTGCCTGAGCTGTCAGGTAAACAGCACAGCACAGCACAGCCTACCGTACAGTTTGGGACAACCTCTATGGAAAGAATCAAAGAACTCAAAGTAGATCTACCATTTGATCCAACAATCCCATGACCAAGCATCTTCCCAAAGGAAACAATAACATTCTATAAAAAAGACACCTGCACTCGAATGTTTATAGCAGCACAATTCACAATTGCAAAGATGTGGAAACAACCCAAGTGCCCATCAGTGCATGAGTGGATTAACAAAATGTGGTCTATGTATACCATGGAGCAGTACTCAGCCATAAAAAATGGTGAACTACCTATTATATCATCCTGGATGGAGCTGGAGCCCATTCTTCTAAGTATCACAAGAATGGAAAAACAAGCACCACCTGTACTAGCCATTCAGTTGGTACTAATTGATCAACACTAATGTGTACACATGGGAAGTAACATTCCTAGAGTGTGGGGCAGGTGGGAGGGGGAGAAGGAGATGGGTGTGTGCTGTCTAGGGGATGGGCACGTTTGTCAGGCAGTGCAAAGGCAATTTACGTAAACAAAGAGTTTTTACCCCCACAATACTCTGAAATAAAAAACTAAAGAAGAAACTGTGTTGATCAAACTACAAATATATTAATCAAATTTTCACAATTCCAGTTGTTGTATCAGTTGATTTCCCACCTATAGACATTTTGGAAACCAACTTCAGTCAGCATGGTAGTAAATATGAAGATTCCAAGTACTCATTCTTATAAAGTGGGATGCCCATAGATTTTAAAGAATCAGAGTAAAGCCCAGAAAGAGGAAACATCTCAGTTGATATCAATTTATTTATCACGGGGGACTGTTAAATGTCACCACTTTGTGTGGATTTACTTGGACATTTTGCTGTTAAAAAAATTCCTGAAACACTCAGCGAAGCTATAGATCCAACCATGGTAAACATAGGAAGCTTGTATAAAAGAGTAATATAAATTCAACTTTGAGCCCTTAGTTTGAATTAATTGATGTCATCTTCTAATTTGATGAAAATGTCCTTTTAATGCATGCAGTTATACGATCACAGGAGTCAGCAAGGACGGCAGGGCCCGTAGTCGGAGAATATCAGCCCCCAGCGGCCAGTGCCCAGAGCCTGTGACCCCTCAGGGGACATGGGGTTAAGTTAAGGACCATGAAATGAGGTCTTCACAAGAGAAAGGAGGAGTAGAGTCCGAGACCCGGGGTGGGGCGTTGGAAATGCTGCAGCACCGGCGTCGAGGGTGAGCTGAGGAAGGCAGGTGGCCTCAGAAGATGGGGAGGCCAGAAATCGGGTCTCCCCGGAGCTTTCTGACAGGTTGCAGCCCGCTGACCTTGACTCTCTCCCTGTGAGACCTATTCTGGACTTGGACTAGGTCTAGAGATTGTAAGGTAATAAATCTGCACCATCTTGAGCACGAGTTGGTGGGGATTTGTTGCAGCTGCCAACAGGAAATTAAGGCCGGGTCGGTCCGTGGCCTTCCCCACCTGGGCACCTGGCGCATTTTTGTGTGGCTGAGTGTTGGGGAAGGGCCAGCAGAGAAGTGGCCATGGGCGTGCTCGGCAGGTTCCACCAGGGGGGCTTTGCCCGCCGGGAAGGATCAGCTCTCCCTGGGTCTGCGCAGCCTTCCACCTGCAGAGTTCCTCCTGCATATTCATGCTCAGACTTCTACTGTGCCTTCCCAAAGGCTCTGCAAGGGGCAGAGGCTGGGGTGGGGAGGCAGCGGCTGATGAGAACTGAACCCTGGGAGGGGAGCAAGGGGGTCTTTTTATAGCAGCAAAGGGGAAGGAGAAAGGAAGGTCTTATGCGGGAGGCCAGGGCCCCACCGCCTGTGACGCAGCTGTTGCTGTCCTTCCTTCGGACGTTAGCTGAGTCAAAGCAACAGGGACTGGGTGCGCCCGCCGCACGGGGGCCACTGTGCTGTCACCACACTCGCAAAGTAGTCATAGCGCCTGAGAGGAGAGCAGCTGGAGAAGGCAGGTGATGGCATTTAAGGTGAGGGCTGCAGGGACTTCTAAAAATTGTAAATAGATCTTGATTTACTTCTGCAGGGGAATGCTAATGGATTTTATTGATCACTTACTTATTAGGAGTGAATGTGTCTATGCTTTTGCCAATTCAATTACACCTCAAGTCCTGTAAGTGCTGCTCAAAGATTTTGAAGAAGGACCTGGGTGAGCCTCCTGGCCTGGTGTCCCCAGACAGTGTCTGGCTGAGAGCGCAGGCTCGCCTGTGGACGCTCGCTTGGCTTGGGCCACCGCACAGACCCCGTGACAGAATGGGCCTTGGAGGTACAATCTTTAAAAAACATTAGTATAAGTCATGTACCCATGATATCACTCCCAGTTACCCCCTTGTTTGGATCCTACTCTAGAAAAAGTACAAAAATTTGCAGAAAGATATTAGTGATAGCATTATTTATAGTTAAAAAACTGAAAAAAAAACTGTTTAAAATTAGAAAGTAGTTAAATTGTGGTAATTTTAGTAAATGAAATATTTTGCAGGTGCTTAAAATAATGTACTTAACAACATGAGAAGTGAAATAATATGAGGTGAAGCATAAAATCTCATTAAATGTCAACATACATGTTAAAAGCTGTTACGTGTAAGTGAAATTAGAGGTACTTCATTTATTTTTCTTTTATAGTTTGCTTTGTTTTCTATAATTTGCTTATGGTGAACTTACATTCCTTTTATCATCAAAGAAATAACATTGCAAATTATTTTAAAGCACACAGGACACAGAAACACGTCCACTGTGTTCCAGGCTTCTCCCTCCTGCCCGGCAAGGGGTGTCCTTCACGGTGCCCCATCCACCCCACGCCCTCCCACAAGGTGCAGTGGGGACAAGGAACACGTTCAGTAGGGACTTCCGCCCTGAGGGCGGCCGAGTTAGCCGAGCAGAGTGCACGGTGACTCCACCAACCCGCACAGATGAGGCATCACCAGGCTGTCCCAGACTACCAGTCACCAGTCCACCCTGCGATGAGAGATCCGCTACTAGGTCTGAAAGCAGTAATATGCCCATTTTCAAGAATGCCTTATTCTCACAGAGAATTTACATGACTAATTCAAGAGCGTCTCTTGAGCATCCAGTGAGCGCCAGGCTCGACTTGGAAACCGAGAGAAAGGAGCTCCCCGCACAGCACCAGAGCACGGTGATGGACATGGTAGATACAGTGAGATTCACCCGCTGTTACCCCAGCTTTAGCCAGAGGAACATTTAAACTGACACTCAGCTCTCCTTTTCATCAAAACTTTATTTCTAGTGTCAAGTGTTCAGTGGGTGCCAGGGAGACGGACCACCCTTCCTGCACCTGTCTCAGTGGCATCTCTGAGTCCACCCTGCCCGGTGAGCTGACTTGCAGTTGACCCGCAGGGACGTGAGTCCCATCTCCTCGATTCTGCAGCCAGGAGGGCAGCAGAGGTAGCTCCTCAGAGGGGCGATGCAGAAAACGCTCTTGCGTACAGTAGGTTCTTGTTTTAAGTTTAAAACTGATTTCTGAATTCTTAGATACAAGAGCAACTGTGACAGGGTGGGTGCCGGGCTGCAGGAGAGCGAGAGGAGGAAGACAGGCGGCTGTGCCGTCTCCACCACTGCTGTGCTGCCGCCGACGCCCTCGGGGCTAGAGGAAAAGGTCCCCTTCCTCTTCCTGTGCTCTCCGCCTTCTCCCAGAAGGGAATTTCTAGGTGTGATCTAGGGGAGCTCTAGCTCTTCCAAAATGCCTTCCCCCTGATGTTTTCCCACCTCTGTCTGAATCTTTCTAGCATATTCTGGGACCTTTACATGTATAGTCAAGGCAATTAAAAAAAGAAACTAAGTTCCTCTCCCATACTTTGTTTCAGTTAAGGTAATTCATTATCTTCATATTCAGCTAGGGTCTTAGGCAACTTTCTCTGCAAAATTGTAGAATGCAGTCAAAGAGAAGGGTATATAAAAATAACATGGTTTGAGCCTTTGTGGCACCTCTGAAAGAGGAAAAAATAAAAGAGAGAACTAGATCTGCCGGCCAGGACGCCTGTGGCTCAGAATGGCTTTGCCACCTCTGGTGCAGGGCTGCAGGGCTGGGGGGAGGGGGAGGCCCCCCCCCCCGCACTTCCCACCTCTGGGAACAGATGCCGACACCGTGGGCCTGTGGGCAGGCAGAGGGGCTGGCTTCACAGGGGACGGCTGCTCTGAAGATGCGAGGAGAGAGACAAACACTCCCTTCACTTCCCCACTCTCACTGAGTCAGCACATGAAATTTCTGGATACTCGTCAAAACGGAGCATTGCTCGGAGAGGTGTTCTTGGTCATGTCACTATGCAGCGTCAGGGCAAGTGTTCCCCAGGCAGAGGGGACGGGGTTACATGGCAGGGCTGGGAGCTCGCTCGTGAAAACCACGCCAAGACGGCGCGTGAGTACACATGGGGGCGCAGGAGAGAAGCGAACTGGAGAGGCCGAACCATAAGAAGAGAAAGGGTTTTCAGTTCGTGCAGAGGAAGCAGGAGCTTATGTTAATGTTAGTAGCAAGCCGAGCTCAGTGAAAACAATCTTTTCACCCGTTACCACCGTCCTAGCATTTCCCTCCAGTTAGGCTGTAAATTAACCTTTGTCTAACCTTTGTCTTACTTAAAAAGTTTTTAGATGAAAAGATGACACAGTCCAGGGGAAATGTTCCAATACACGTAAGGAAACACACACAACACGGAGCACAGACAACCACCAGGACAGAAGACTCCCCGCGAGATGGGTGGAGTGCGGCTCACTTGCGGAGTTGCGTGTTTTCCAAATAGCGTGTGGTTCAGTTCGCTAACTTTTAGATGCACGCGATGCACATGACTACACAAGCAATGCACTTTGGTGTGAGGGCCAGCTAGCATCGTCTGTGGGAAGAGTTGGGTGCAGCTGCAGCCCAGAGCCGGACTTGGGCTCTGGAGTTGAGCCCCGTCCATCCACGGCTGTGGGCGGAGGCTCTGGGAGGGAATGAGTCATCTAGTCACTGCAGGATCCGGGCGGCATGGGCTGGGTCGCATCTGCCTGGCATGGGGGAGCCTCCACAGTGGGTGTTCTCCAGGGCTCTGGAGCTGCCGCCCAGAGAACTGCCTAGGGGTTGCCCATCCCTCTGTACCTCAGTTTCTCCTCTGCACAGCGGTGGTTGTGAGGATTAATGAATATATAAACATGTCTTAGAGCAATGGCTATCACTTAGATCAGTAAGTCTTAGCTAGTATTACTATGGTTACTTATTTTGTTCTAAACTTTCAAAAAGTGACAAGGACACAGAATTCGAGTGCGTTGACTCATGGCAGTAGCACGGCTTTGCTCCCCGTGGCCTCGCTGTGGCTGCTGAGGCTCATGGTTTAGGGACGCGTCAGGCAGAGGGCAGTTTGTCTTCTAAAGAGAAAGTCCTCCTGGTGATGCGCAGGTGGAGGCTACTGTTCACCAGCCCTCACACCCCTCTCCACCCCTGCAGGCCAGAACAAACACACGTGGAAAGACGGAGGCCTGGGGTGCTGGACAAGAGCGTCGTGTCCTGGGCTGACATGGGGCACGTGTAAAGGGACGGGAGGACAGCCTGGCCCCACAACCACCATGAAGACCACACCGAAAGGTAAAATCATTCATCCAACGGGCATAGTAGGGTTTCCTAGGAAGTAGGTGGGAGTTTTAGATCAGAAGTTGGCAAACTGAGGCCATCAATCAAATTCAGCTGCTGCCTGTTTCTATAAAGAAAGTGTCTGGGAACGTGACCACACCCGTCATTTACATGTCGCTTAGTGCTACAGCAGCAGAGGTCAGTAGTGGTACAGGGACCATGCAGCCCCAAAGTCAAAATATTTACCATCCGCCCTTTAAAGGTAAAGCTTGCCAACTCTTGTTTTGATCACTCCTCTGGAAGCAAGCATCCAAAGAGAAGCTATAACCGTGAGAGCACTGCACAAAGGCAGCACAAATAAACAGAGGTTAGAACAAAAGACAGTATTTGTGAATTGTGTGATGGGTCAAAATACTTTTTTTTAAAGAAAGAAATAATGGTATTATTTGGCCAGGTAAAGAAGATATAAGCAGCCAAAGCTGTGATGAGATGCAAAGGCATAGCAGTCTGCATGTCAGCAGGGATACACGGGCCAAGGATTGGCATAGAGGAAGTGCAGAGCAAATGTTTGCTCACATGTGAGAGTGCATGCATGCACAGATGCCATCACATATCCACACAGACACATGCACACACTTATACATATGCACATAGTCACGCACACATATGTGGCTGCCTCCCCAGCATTCCTGAAGAACAGCGGCATCCACACCTCCCCTTGCTTCACTGCAGAGCTTACTACAGCACACATTACTGGGCCCAGTGCCCAGAGATTTTGACTCTGTAGACTTAGGATGGGACCCACAATTTCCTTTTCTAACAAGCCCCCAGTTGAAGCTCCTACATCAGGGGACCCCCTCTGAGAACATTGCTTAAGAGAGTCATCACCATTACCAAGTTAATAGGGCCCTCCTAATAGCTCCTGCAGAGTGAGAATTCATCCAGGGGAAATGCAGCCCCTGCGATGTGCCACATGACCGTGAATTGGGGGCTCATATGGGAAATGACCACTGGCATCCTCTATCTTTGCTGTCCTGACTCCCTGGCGTGTCTCTGGGCTGGAGTCACGTGCACCTTTCCTTTCTGCTCCTTCCCTCTTTCTGGAGGGTGATGGACTCTGAGGCGGCTCCAGAGGCCCCAGAAGTGCTGTGTGTGCAGCACAGAGTCTGTGTTTTGAATCAGAGATGATGAAGAAACAGTTGCAATATCAAATGGTTTGAGTCAGGAAAAAACTACAAATCTTTACAAAAGGTTGAACCAAAAGGTCTTTGTAATAATTAAAACAAATTATGCCTTTAAGAAACATATCCAATCTCTTTTTCAGACTCAAGAGTCCAGGGAAAAATACCTTAACGTTTTCCAAAAAGGTTTTCTCTTCATAATGCAAAGCCCATCTTTCTCAGTGAAAACTATCACAGTGGACCTTTGATTTGGGAGAACCAATCTGCAAAAAGGAACACCACCTCCTGCACAGCGACCTTCCTCTTCTGTTCATTTTGCGCTAAAATGAGCTAAGAGTCCCACCCCCAACTTCCAGGCTTCGGTGAGCCCTCAGGCTGGAAGACCCATCAGTTACTCTGTTTTCCATGGGCAAATATTTAAGAGGAGAGTAAAGGGAGAAAAGTCTAGCCAAAAAAAAAGAGTAAATCCTGGAGAAAAATATCAAGGAGACATCAGGAGTAATCTCAGCCTTAATCCTAATATTTCAGGAATCATATAATCTTATTACTTGATGGTTCATTTTAAAGTGTTATATTCAAAAGATTAAGAATCAGGAAGACATACACTTGGGTTGTACATACTGCATGACAACCTCCGTGTCCGTGAACAGACGTGTGGGTAAAGGTGTGGTACACGCGTGTTGCTGCTCAGCAGAGGGAGATTCTCTCACTCACGACAGCGAGGATACGCAGAGAGGGCGTGACAGTGAATGAAATGAGCACACGCGGGAAGGCAAATGTTTCATGATCAGACTTACACACGGAATCCAGAAAGGTCCAACTGACAGAAACAAGAGCAGAATGCTGGTGGCCAGGTGCTCATTTGGGAGGGCGGGAGGTGTGGGGAGAAGTCACAGGAAGGACACAAAACCTCACGCGGGAGAAGGGGTTCTGAGAATCTGACGCCGAACACGGCGACTGCAGCTAACGACTCTGTACTGCATGTCTGAGATTTGCTGAGAGAGCAGCCTTACGTTTCCTCACGATAGAAACGTTTTTAAAGAGGGCAGCAACGTGAGGCGATGGATGTGCGATCGGCTTGAACGTGGTAATCACGTCACAGCGTGTGTGCCTTCCAAACCGTCACCTGAGATACCAAGTTCTATTTGTCAATTCCACTGCAACAAAGCCGGGAAAAAACAATCAGGAATATGTCCCAAAAGTAAAAATTGTGACTTGAAAACCTCCAAGTCTGCAGGATCGATGGGAAAAAAAATTCACGTACTGACTGAATATCTTACAGCAAATACGGCGAGTTTGAATCCACCCAACGAGGAGTAAACCATATTCGGATGGCAATGTGCGGCCTCGCCCCCTGGCAGGGTGGGTCGTGGAGGTGGGACCCAGTCTGAGCCCGGTCAATGCACCTCACGAGCTAGTTAATGCACTAGTTAATGTACCACTAGGCCAAGTGGTTTAAACTTTCTGAGCTCCAGCTTCTTTTACAAATACGAGAAAACACATGAACATCGGTGACCTTGAGTGCAGCCTTTTGACTGAATACAAATTTTACAGAACAAATCCATTTAATAATAAAGGGATTCGTCCTGTGAAGTTCGGATTCGGTCGAGGGGCCACACTCGGGGATCTGGAGGCAGCAGGCTCCCCAGCCCTGACTGCGAGACAGGCTCTGGAGACAGCCACGCCCCGTCATGTGACTCCCCCAACGCGACTTCCAGACAACGCACCAGCCACCGAGCAGGACTGGCCTTCCCGACCTAGGCCGAGTTCCACGCGCACAGTGGCATCAGCACTGCCCTGCGTGTCCTGAAGAGGACGGAGCGTCCACTCCTGTCCTTAATGTTTTCAAACCCACTGAGCTGACACGGAGAGCCTATTACAGAGGAAACGGGGTCTAGGAAGAGGGATTCGGTTCACACCTGCCCCTACACTCGCCGTGGTCCTGGCTGTGGCATCTACCTGTGCCTCGGTGACCTCACCCCTAAAACGGGTATCAGGATAATAAAACTTGACAAAATTTCCCTGAGGATCAAATGAGACAAAGTTTGTGAACAGGACTTTGAAATTTTAAAGGCATAAATGGACTTCAGAGTTGTAACAACTCTAAGAATTCCCGCTGTATCTCAAGTGAAAATGGCAGGTTTTACTGAATAGTCATAACGTCTAACCAGAAACCGAGCGCGCAATCCGGACTTCTGACTGTCTCACGACTCCCGGAATCACTTGTACTCACATTCTGCAGGACTGATCGCAGCACCGTCACTCACCCCAGGCTAAGCCCTCCGCATCCTGGCCCAGGGACTTTGCAATTTATTTCTTTCTACCTTCTGTCTTACGTATTTCTTTTTGTCTTACAGAAGCTTAATTTGATGGTAAATTATTTTTTATTGCCTCTAGACTCTGATTTATTTAAATTTTCTAAAACGCAATTCCCCTAGATTTCCTTTCTTTTCATATTTCCCTATTTATAATGGGGATACGTTTCCCACCTATACAGCAAGCCACCTGTGCAGCACCTGCAGAGTCAGACACTGAGCTGGTTCCACGTCAGCCACGTGGTCTGGGGGGGAGGGGTGATTATTCGTTCTGTTATGTCGTTTTAATATCATCTGGGACAATGCTCCTAGTATTGTTTCTCTCTGGAAATTCAGCCAAATTCCGAAATGTACTTCTTTCAGGAGCCTTTCTTTGGATACTTTGTTACAATGTTCTTTTCTGAAATCTTAGTCTATTATTCTAAGAACTAATTTTGTTTCTTAGCTCCGTGTACTGAGGTTACTCAGACAAACTGAGCACTGAGGAAGTCTAGGTCAGGCAATGTTCGCATCAGCCATGGGCTTGGCCCAACTCATCCCTGCCTTTCCTCCCAGCGGTTTGGTGCGTGCGTGTGTGTGTGTGTGTGTGTGTTTGTGTTTCCAAAACACATTTCCAATAGAATCGCTAACTTTTTTTTGACATTTTCTTCCCATTTTGTTGTTTTTGGAAACATTAAATCAAAACAGAAAACTACATTTCTAAGGCACTTATACAATATGTCTTTTGATATTTTAGCTCATTTGCATTACAAATCTGATTATAGTCTTTTAGATAAATCGGAAATGAAGAAGGAATATTATAAATTAGGACAATAACTATATCATTTCCTAATGTTAAATAGTAGCAAAATCATTTGAATGGAACTAAGAAGATAATTTACAGCCCCTGGGAAAGCCACAGCATTGGACCTGTCTCCTCGTTGGGTATGAAATAGAATTATCTTCCGTTGCTAAGTCCTTAGAACCTCTCCGGGCAGGGAGTTGGCTGATAAGGGTTCTCAAACTTGGCCAATTAGCTGACGGCAGAATTCGGTACCCAACACATTTGTGCTGGACGTCGGCTAGAAATAAACAAGAGAGCTGCACAGATGCTAAAACAACGGCTACAATTCCAACTGAGAGATTGATAGGGATCTTTAAAACCATTAGAATGTTAGGGAGTGGCGTGATGACTGAGGCTTCTGGTAACAAGGAGTGAGAGGAAACTCAGCCAGGGGCTGTGTGCCGGGCACCATCGCAATCCTCCCTGGAGCCAGCGGGAAAGGGAACCATGCATGGAGAACAACCTGCCTTCCTTAAAAAAATAAAAATAAAATTTGAAATTCCACAGGGAAACAAATTGGTGGAATGGGATAAAATTCCAATATGTAACGCTGCCCAAAAGGATGATTTTGTGTAAAACTAGCACGTGACAAAATGGGCCCAACTGGAAGCAAAGTCATGGGAATTCTACATCCACGGATGTCCCTGGGCCCCCTCAACACGGCTCAGGAGGCTGGGGTTTCGGTGTGTCTTTAAAATGTATTCATTGCTGAGTTCTGACACCTAGAACGGTGTCTGGCACGCGTAGACGCTGGATAAATATTTGTGGGATAAACAAACAAGGAATTAGCTTGGGGCAAAATAATGTAGGAGCGACTACCATGATTCCAGCGTTTCCCCCACCCTCTGACTTCCCGAAATTCTTCATAGCATCTCCAATCTTATTTCAATGTCCTGTCAAGCAAAACATTTTCACAGACAATTATTATACCTGCAACTATAAAATTTCATCTGTCTTTGCTGCTGACTTGAATTTTTCCAGCCAAACAAGGGACCAAATAATTCCTGTCCAAGTCTAGTGATAGATACTCTAAAACTTTTCACAGCATCTGTTTCTTCAGAGACTGTGTTATGGACAGAGGTCTTTTTATCTTCAGTGAATTGAAAAGGATTTTGGTGCATTACCCCAGGTGGGAGGCACAAGTACATACATCACAGATAATAAACAGGCTAGCTCTTCAACGGAGGAGACAAAATAGCACAATGTCAACAAATAAAATGATTTTCCCCCTAAAGGCAGGGTGAAAAATACAAGTTGTTCAAATATAAAACACATTGCAACTAATAACTTTTAAGTGAGAACTGCCATTGGCCTTGGAGAAGACAGTGAAATTAATTCTTCCCTGAATGACCAAAGGTTGCTCCCCTTTTTTGGCTAATCGGGGATCACTGTTCCCAGGCCAGTCCTGCAGCGTCAAGTGTGTTATAGTCACTGTGAACGTGGGAGAGGCACAGAATCCCACCTGCAGGCAGGGAGCGTGAGCACGACCCCTCCCGGCCCTCTGCACATCAGCCCAGGAGCACGGCGGTTCACACACGGAAGCCCCTTCACAGAACGTACTGCAGGGTGACGTAAAAGCAATGAACACATGGACCGTGGTGCAGGTGAGCTCTGGACGTGGGTGTGGACGACACCTCCACAAAGGCCCTTTGCGCACAGGTATCGAGTCGCTCATGGGCGCAGCATCACACGGGTGCTTATCTGTGGCAGAACCTCTTGCCCACCCCTGCTCTGTCCCATCCTGCACACACAGCCCCTGCCAGCTGGGACACCCAGCATCCGGGCAGGCAGCACAGGGGAGGCCCTTGTCCTCAGTGGCTGATTTGCCGCCTGAGACTCAGCTGGCCCCTGTTCAAGACTGGATCCTTCGGGAATCTCGGATGCTGTCCAGGAGGATGCTGTGAGTGCTGCCCACCCCACGTGATTCCACCCTTGCAGCAATTTTACCAGGTGAGTTTTATGTGCATGCTCCTCACTTGAAAAAAACTGGGGCTTAGGAAGGTCAACTTGCTGGGCCAAGACAAGCAGGGCCAGAATTTGAACCCAGACTCAACTGACTCCAGGCCCAAGGTTATTCTGGTACAGAGTCTGCATTAGTCCCTGGAGTTCGAGCACTGTTCCGTGCTCTGTCCCGTGTTTCTGGATCTCAGTGGCCTGCCAGCCTCATGGCGATGGCTGAGCACTTCCAGCCCAGGGTCCCTGCTGTCCATTGATTCCACCCTGGCTGGGAGCCCGAAAGTCCCCAAGTCTGATGCAGTTTTCTTCATTCCTATTTATACAGTCAGTGCCCTGTGACATTAACAGAAATATCACACTCTGACCTCTCCCACTCCTACCCCAACCCCCAAAAACCCCACAGTGATGCTCAAATTCATAAGTCACCTGACATAGGAAAGAAAGTTGAAGAAATTGTGTCACCGCCAAGCATTCATACCACCTAGGAACACTGACCAGCCCAGGAGAGGGACATACAATGATTCTGCTACGGTGGCCTGCGAGGGACTCAACCCCAGGCTCCTCACAATGGGGACAGGAGAAGGCGCTTGCCGTGGGAAGGACCACGCCCCCATCCTCCAGCACAGGGACCACACCGCTGGATGCCAACGAGGGTTCAGTGCTGAAGGTGGCAAGTTCAGGTGGTCGTGAGTCATGACAGTGTCCACGGAAACTCAGCACTTATTTAAGAGAATTACGCAATAGAAAAATGGACCCAAATCAGTCCAGCAACTATCTTTTTTTCTAAGTATTTCTGATGTGAAAAATATCAGAACAAATGTTAAAGGGGACACAAAGATGGGAGGAGTCAGTAAGTAAAAGCATGAAATTTGGAGGCAGTGGACTTGGCTTCAAACTCCTGCCCTATCATCTACTGGCTAGAAAAGCTTGGGAAACTAAAAAGTCAAGTTTCTTATTTTTTTGAAAATGAGAATAATGATATCTATCATCTAAGGTTGCCATTAGAGTTAAATGAGCTTATGTAAGTGGAACCCTTAATACATTGCATGGTACAAACAAACATTTAGTGAATGGTAGCCTTTACTACTATAGTAAGACAGAGTCCTTGAGGTGAATGAGGTGTCACGGGGGCAAAAGAGCACGGCCGCTGGACAGCGAGGGCAGGATGCCGCCCCTTGCCGAGCCGGAGGGTTTTAGGGAGTGACACTCACAGCCAGGGAAGAGCTCGCTGTTTCAGAGCATGGGCTCTGCAGCTCTGTGACCACGAGCAAATTCTCTCACTTTTCGGCAAAGTCTCCTCACCTATAAAATACTGATACCTTATATGGCCGTGCTAAGCACGGAATCCCATAGCACAGAAACACGAAGGGCACGTCACGTGCGGAGCGTAGTGCACAGAGAGCAATCGACTTGTTAGCTTTTGACGATGGTGACGATGGATGGCTGGGGAGGACAGTGAGGCTGGTGGGCTCTGGGGTCTTCACGAGGCATTGGTGGAAGAAACGAAAATTGAAGGACGTGGGAGGCTAAGTCGGTGAGTGGGGAGGGCTCATTCCGCAATCCAAACAGGATCGGAGCGGGGGTCGGACCTGCAGCGCCAGGCCTGGGTGTGCCGGGAGACCACTGCTCTGCAAACGCAGCTCAGCCCTCAGCAGCCAACCGTGTCACAGGAAATGTTCTAAGAGCTTTACAAGTGTTACCCCATTTAATGTTGGCAAGAGCTCCCTCAGGCAGGCACTGGCGTCATCTCCACCTTATAGGTGGATAAAGTGATTCTCCAGGAAGTCCTAACTGCACACAGGTCATAGGTGGCACAGCGAGGCTCTGAACTGGGATCTGCCTGATGTCACCATCCCCCGTGGGAATGTTCACAAATGGGCAACAGGAAGTCAGCGGCATCCCCACCACGGGAACCCCAGGATCTGCGCCAACTGTGCAGTGAGGACGGGAGGACCTGAGCCTCAGAGGGGCATATCTGGGTCATGTGTGGAGGCCCCAACAGGGCAGTAGAAAAAAACACTGGGGGTGGGGTGGGGACCATGGTGTCTCACTGCGGCCCTACATGCCTCAGTGCCTGTAGCCCAGACCAACTGGGCACTTAGGATGGCACAGGAGGGGGAGGGCAGAGGAAGGAGGGTTGGGGTCACAGCCAGGTAAACAAAGGCGGTAGGAAGAGTGGCTCGGGGCAGGCAAGACTTTGCCCTGTGGACACAGGACCAGGGTAAGCCAGGCAGGGGACTCTGTGCTAAGAAAGACCCCAACAAAAAATGTGCAGACGATGTAGGGAACTGATGCCAGGGAGATAGTTTCTGGAAACAAAGTCTGAAGGAAGTTTGAAGAGGGGCAAAGCCCACAGCACCGATGATGCCAGCTGCCCCTCGCTGAGCGGTGCCCTCAAAGGTGTCCTCATGGTGCAACCCCAGCTGCCGGCACAGAAAACCCACACACCATCAGCCTCCCTCCCTCAGCTGGGGACAAGATAATGCAGAGAGGTGGGCGAAGTCCCAAGACCTCCCAACAGGCAAAGAGCAGAGCCGGTGTGAATCCACACAAAATTGCCAAAAGGCACGCTTCCGACTGTTCTAGAAAGGAGGCTGCATGGCGCATGGGAAGCAGAGGTGGCAATAAACCGCATTGTGAGAGGTAAGGAGGACGGGCGGAGCATGACAGAGGGACCAGAGACAGAGGCACCCCGGTGCGAGGAACAGGATCTCACAGACGGCCGTGTCTAGCGAGGGGTCCAGGCGAGGCACAGGCGGCCTGTGTTTCACTCCCAGTGGACTCGAGGGGGAAGACGCACCAACGAGTTGAACCCAAAGGAGAGAAGCCCAGTGTGGTCAGGGAGTGCCCAGCCCGAGGGACCCGCTGGGCACGGAAACGGGAAGACCCTGCAGCCGGGGTCGCACTCAGTACCCTGCCGCCAGGGTCATACTCAGTAAGCTGCAGTCGGGGTGGGAAGCGTGACAGTCACGGGAGGGACACCGTCCTCAGGGCCAGCGTGTGTGACGAGGAGAGGGCCGAGGACAGGGCCTCCGAGTTGCACCCTCAGCCCAGCAGTTCCCCGTAAGCTCCTGGGTCCGAGGCTCACTCTGAACGTCTAACTTGAAAATTCATTTACGACTTAATCTTCTCGTGAATATTAGTAAAAGATGTGATGGGGGATAGCAGATGAGAATCTCAGAATGTCGGAAATAGACATAAAATGCAATCTGGAGTTTGAAATAACGTCATTTCCAACTCCCTCCCTGTAAGTTCATACCCACTTGATCCGGGGCTATGCCTGTTTGGGCAGATGAACTTTATTTTCTGATCTGCAAATAATTAGCAAAGTTTTCTGTTAAGAGAAAACTTACCATTTTGTTAAGAGGAATGAATGGTGACCAAGAAGTATGGAAATAATAATAGTTCCCCTCCAAAATGCAGAAAGGTTCTTTCTATGCCTTTTTCCATGAAGAATCAGTGAGATGAGTGAATAACTATTTGTGAATTTGACATAAAGTGACCACAGTGCCAATATGGGGACGCAGCGGGAAGAGAGAAGGGCCAGGGTGGGAAACACCTTTGACTGAAATACGAAATATGTTATTTTAAGGTCAGATTTCCCGCTCTTATACCAAGAATAGCCTATGAAAATGTTTCAGGAATTTATCACCCTAAACAACAGCCACAGGTATAGCAATGATCGCTGTTTAACACTCACGCTAAACAATTAGGAAAAAGTTTGAAAACTGTCGTGGTGATGAGAAATCGACAAAGGGAAAGAAGTTGTCACGGAGTTCAGCTGGGAAACCCCACCAGAAAAGCCGGAAAAGGAGCCCCGTTTTCACTAATTTCCAACACGCATCCATCTACTCTACCGACGCGCTCGCAGCCGTGGCGACAGCCCTGGCGGTTGTTCCTCCCCTACCTCGTACCACCCCCCGCCTCAAAACCAAGCACTACATGTTTAGGGAATTCAAGCTCATTTAATTATTAGCCTAAGTAAAATATAATTATGAAGATAAATCTTTAGGGAGGAGGGAAAAAAACAAATAACCCATTCACAAGCACATAGCAATGACACTTTGATTAACTCCTGCTTCAGTTCATCCCGGAACAGGTCTCTCTCCTCTGACATTATTACACGGCACAGTTAATATCAGGGAGACCTATAAAAGGTCGAGGTTGTGCCGTCTCTCACATGGGCTCAGACGCCCACCTGCGGTGCGTATGCTGGACTGAGGCTGAGTGGTCAGTGCCCCCGAAAGTACCTGGAGCTGAAGGATGAGGTCTTCAAAGAATTACAGTACCCTTAATTTAGACCAATCATTTTGTAAAATGCAATCAAAATAATTTTAAAAAATGATCATGCAGGCCGGGCACGGTGGCTCACACCTTTAATCCAGGCAGCCTGGGAGGCCGAGGCAGGAGGATCCCTCAAGGTCAGGAGTTCGAGACCAGCCTGAGCAAGAGCGAGACCCATCTCTACTATAAATAGAAATTAATTGGCCAACTAAAAGTATATGTAAAAAATTAGCCGGGCATGGTGGCGCATGCCTGTAGTCCCAGCTACTCGGGAGGCTGAGGCAGAAGGATCGCTTGAGCCCAGGAGTTTGAGGTTGCTGTGAGCTAGGCTGATGCCACGACACTCTAGCCCAGGCAACAGAGCCAGACTCTGTCTCAAAAAAAAAAAAACAAACAAAAAAATGATCATGCACTTGAATTTGCATCCATGCCAAGTTGCTGCAGAATCTCTGTATCCGACATGTGCACATGTGGGTACCACGGCAGGTAACGCCACGTCCGTGGCCCTACTCCCAGCATCAGAGCTCCCTCTGAACAGCACTGGGGAGCTTCTCCTGGTCTCTCCCCCTCCTGCAAAACAAGAGCCACATTCCATCGTCGACAGCTGGGAAGAGTGAGATGGTAAAGGGTGCAAATGTGGAAGTGCAGGCAGATTCTAGGTCATTGCACTGCTGGTTGTTCCCTTCCTGACTCCCACCTTCTTGCTCACTTGGATTATCTCCAGTGCTTCGCCCCAAGCTGCAACAGAGGTCCCCCACAGAAGCACCTCTGGAGGCCAGGTGCCGTCACGCCATCCCCGAGCTCAGTGGTCTCCAGGTAACCCGGGCTGCGTCTGCGATGGCAGCCGGTATAGCCCTGCGGTTGTACCGCAGAGCTCCTGCGTTTTGGGCATCTTGATCTTTCTCTTCTCTGCGGTGCCCTCTTCCTGAGCGTCCTCCCCCATCAGGGAGGCAGAGTCTCGGTGCCTCCGTGCGCAAAAATTCAGGCCTCCTTGACTCTCCCAGACAGAATTGTCTCTTGTGAGCCCAAATCCTTTATCTCTGCCTCCAAAGGTAATTGTGACTTTCAGTCCAACATTAGAAATCACACATGCAACATATGTACGATGTGCACATGAGCACACGTGCCATGGACTGGATGCTTGTGTCCCTCCAAAATTCACGTCTTGAGCCCTCACGTGATGAGACTGGGAGGGGGGTTTTTGGGGAGAGATTGGATCCTGGGGGTGGAGCCGTAATGGAGTTGGTGCCGCTGCGGGAAGAGGAGGTACCGGCGCTTGCTCTCCCCCTGGTGAAGACACAAGGAACAGAGAGAGTCTGCCAGCCAGATGGGAGCCCTGGGCAGGACCTTGATCTCGGCCTCGCAGCTCCAGAACTGAGAGAGGGAACCTTTGCTGTTTCCGGGACCTGGTCTACGGCCTCGCGGTACAGCAGCCTGAGCAGGCCGGTGCCCAGTTCACAGACAGCAGCAGACTGACCCCACCACCACCACCGCACGTGCCCATCCCCCTCTGGTTCCCAGCCTGGTGCCACACCGTCCACGGTTACTGACGTCCTCAGCAAGTGTATATCTGAGGCCCTGCCATGTGCCAGGCAGGGAGATGGAGGAAGCGGAAGAGAAAGGAACGACCCGTCACATGTCACCGACCTATCACACTTGAGGCTTGCCCAGAAAAATGATAAGCAAAGAAAAAATTATGACCAATCTCCCTAATTGGTACTCAGCGTACGCAGCAATTCTTTAAGCCCAGCGATAAAAGGACATTCAGGACAACACGCAATCAGGCAGAAGCAGTTAATAAGAAAAGAGCAGCACCGCCTCCGCCGCCGGGCCTCCTGACCCCACCTGCCCTCGGGGTGGTTCAGGCCGCAGAGCCATCGCTGAGAACGAGCGCGCGAAATAGCGCCAGGCACCCTACTAATCCTGCCTTTTCTCTTCTAAAACTTAGCTGACACTCACCCCCGCTCATGGCTCTTCCCTTCCTGGCCTTTTAGGTGACTCGCTGCTCCGTCACAGATTCCTTCCCAGCGGCAAGGATCCAGTAGCTGTTTGCTCCCCTTCCTGCTCCCTGGGACGATGACGCTGAGCCGTGTGGGCGCCGCGGCTGGGTCCGGGGGAGGCTCCTCGCAGATGTGTGTCTGTGCGTGTGCACACGTGTGTTCATGGAGTCCCACCCCGTGCATCATGCCAAACGTGGAGGCTTCTGACGCACACCAGGGATTGGCTGGTCACAGCTCTGTTTTGCTTCCTCCCAACACGTTGGCCTGGTCACAGTGAACACGGTGCTGAGAACGTGGGTTTTTTAATTAGAGCTCTGAGGACCCACCAAGGTGTAGACTCTGTTTCCAACACGGCCCACGAATACTCGCTTGATGGAGCCTCCTTTCGTTTATTCCAGTAAACAACAGACAATTCTTGCCTTCCAGGACAAGGTTCACGCCCATCAGCAAGGATCCAATGTGGCAGACTGAGCTGAAAATCTCCCGTCCTATCTGGATGTGAGGATTTCACACTTCAGGGCACAGGAGGTAGAATCGTCTTAACTCCAGGAAACAACAGAGCCCGCCTAACCCTGTCAATGCTGAGCCGAGTCGCTGGGTCCTTTGGTGGCCGTGTTAGTCTGCAGGGCCTGCCACAGGCTGGGTGGCCGAAACAAGGTAAATTTATTTTCTCAAAGGCTGGAAGGCCAAGATGAAGAGGACAGAAAGTCAGGTTCAGGCGAGGCTGTGCTTCCTGCTGGCAGGGCTGCTTACCCTTGTGCTCACGTGGCAGGGATAGCACGGGTGTCTCCTCATCCTGCAAGGGCACCAGCCCTGCGGGGTGGGCACCTGCCCCTTGACCTCACTTGACCCTGGTCACCTCCTGAAGTCCCACCTCCCAGCACAGCTGCACCGGGCATGAGGTTTTCTACGTACAAACTTTGTGGGGGACACAATCGGTGCTTTAATTTTACTGGGTGGGCACACACGCAGTAGCTCTTCAAAGGGAGGTACCGAAATTCAGAGACATTCAGGGGGCAAGAGTTTCCTCACGGCCAGCACGCTGCCGCTGCTGCACTCACAGACTCCGGCACCACCTGCTGGGATTCCGCAGGCCTGGGAGGCCCCGGCCTAGCCTCCTACTCCCACCAGTGCAGGCCGTTAGGATGCGCCCTCCTGTCCACTGAGGCCAGAGACAACCAGGCACTGCATTCCCAGACTCTCCTGCTGGCACTTTCTGGGTCCCAACCCGTCACCCAGCACTCCCAGGCCACCTGACCTCCCACTGCCCAGGACATGCCCACTGTCTGCAGCAGGCTCCCCGCCCCTCCCCCTCTGCTCACCTCCGACCCTGGCTGCTCTGTGCCCTCGAGGGGGGGTGTCTTCACTTTGAGGCTACTTCTCCATCTCATGCCCTTGCTCAAAAAAAGTAACGGTTGAGCCCTCAAACACAGGAAGAGAGTGGGAAATAAAACAAGACTTGCTTGTAAGGAGTAGGCACTTGTGCGTGTGTGTGTTGGGAGGGCAGACGGCGCCAGAATCAACTCACTGAGATACTTCATGTCAGGTAAGACCACGAGGACAAGGTAAGCAGCACAGAGGGGGCTGTAGAGTTGGGGGGCATGGCATGGTCTCAGAGGTGGTAGTTGGCGGCTCACTAACGGGGGTGCAACGAGCCCTGCCCGTGTGGCCACCCTGTGCCCTCTCCCCTCCTCCGTCCCCCACAGTACCACCTCCACTCCACCAGCTCCAGCCCTGCTATGTCTCAGAGCTCAGTCTTCGGACCTCCCGTCCTCTCTGAGGACGCACTCCCAGGGCCTTGACTGTGACTGTGATTACCCCAAAACGTCCATTTCTAGCCCACATATCTTCTCAGGATTCCTGAACTGCATATTCAACCATGCTCCTAACGTCTCCCTTAGATACAGAATAGACATCTTGACTTAAGCTGCCTAAAGCTGAACTCTTGAGCTGCAAGATGCTCCTCTGCCAGCCCCTGTAGCTTAGCAGATGGCACTTTGCTCCACTGGGACTGCGGACAGTCTCGGGAGCCACCATCAACTCTCCTCTGCCCACACCCCACGGCCTGTGGTCAGGGAGCCCTGCCGCACACCTCTCTGCACCCCTGACACAGCCCCCAGCTTCCAGGACCCCGTCCTGCCGGCCGGCCCCCCTCTGCCCTCACTACGCTCTTGCTGCTTCTCCACCTGCCACCGGGAGATCCTCGTGAAGCCCCAGTCCAACTGGACCAGCTGTCGGCCTGAGACATCCTCACAGCTACCGTCCCCGTGCTCTGCCCCCTGCCCGCCAAACGCCCAGGCTCCCCAGACAGCTTGTCCTCCCTCTGCTGATGCACCATGGGCTTGTCCCTGGGACTCGAACACCTGGCCACGGCCCTGCCCTGTCACAGGGACTGGGATACCTAGCCATGGCCCTGCCCTGTCACAGGGACTCAGACACCCGGCCACAGCCCCGCCCTAGGGACTCGGACACCCGGCCACAGCCCCTGCTCTTTCGCTGGCACTCGGACACCCGGCCACAGCCCTGCCCTGTCACTGGGACTCAGTCACCTGGCCACGGCCCTGCCCTGTCGCTGGGACTTGGACACCTAGCCACGGCCCTGCTCTGTCATTGGGATCCGGACACCTGGCTACAGCCCTGCCTGTCTCAGGGACTCGGTCACCCAGCCACAGCCCTGCCTGTCTCAGGGACTGGGATACCTGGCCACAGCCCTGCCCTATCACAGGGACTCGGATACCTGGACACAGCCCTGCTCTGTCACTGGGATCCAGACACCCGGCCACAGCCCTGCCCTGTTGCTGGGACTTGGACACCTGGCCACGGCCCTGCCCTGTCGCAGGGACTCGGACACCCGACCACGGCCCTGCCCTGTCTCAGGGACTTGGACACCCGGCTATGGCCCTGCCCTGTCTCTGGGATCCGGACACCTGGCCACGGCCCTGCCCTGTCACAGGATCTTGGACACCCAGCCACGGCCCTACTTTCCGTCACTGGGAGAAAAGCTAAACAGTGAGTGAGAGGAACAGCAAAGCTGACAAGAACAAGGATTTTGCTCACGGACTGAAAGACGTGTGAGGGTGACTTCCGACTAACGAAGTCTGGAAACAGCAGAGCCGGGACGGGAAGCGAGTGCCGCGTAGCACTCTGTAATTCCACTGCGTCCCTGCAGGACTGGGGCTGCATTTCTGTAGCTTTTTAGGTGCCATGTCAGAAGGACCGGCTCGTTCCCCTCCCCAGAAAGTAATCCTCCTGAGAGTTGTCCTTGCTCTGGCACACGGCACGCCGGGCCTGTGTCTGGAGGCTGCGGGAGTGACCCGCGCCCGTGTCCCCAGGGCTCCTGAGCAAGACGCACTCCACCCTCAGCGCCGGGGTTCCCCGGCAGAGCAGCGCAGGCGGCAGCGCCAGCCCTGAGGGTCGCTGCGCTGCAGGTCTGAAGGATCCTAGGGGGGGAACTGGGTTGTAAGAAGGAGAAGCGGCGGAAAAGACAAAGGGTCTCATGGCTCCGTGAGCATCGCAAGGTGAGCAAGTTACGTAACGGGGCTGCTTCCCATCCAGGCTCAAAAAATGGGTCGGAGGGTAAAACTAGAATTCATGTTCCTTTGATATTTTACATCTTTTGCCTCCATTATTAAAATAAAAAATTGATATAAAGGCCTCTCGGAACAGTAGCCCAATAATGACGAAAGGAGCACAGAGCAGTGATACCCGGTGGGTGTGCCGTGCGTTCGTCGTGAGGGCGGCGGGAAGAGAAAGAGAGGCAGAAAGAGGGTGCAGTTGAGACATTACCATCGACAATAATTCACTGCATATTTAAAAATAGCTAGAAAAGAAAGCTGTAATGTTCCTAACAGAAAAGTAAGTGTGTGAGGTGCTGGATATCCCAAATGCCCTGATTTGATCATTAAACATGTGCACATGTATCAAAATACCACATGCACCCCCAAACTATGTAAAAACATTACATAACAATAAAAAAAAAAGGAAGGAAGGAAGAAGGGTGGGAGGGAAGGAGGAAAGGTAGGCAGGCTGATGCATTCAAAGCACTCAAATGTCAGTGGAATTTATTTACAAAATGGATTGAATTTTCTTCCTAAAAAATGTAAGAGAGTAGGGACAGAGGCATTCCTAACCAGTCTTGATATCCGAAAACTCGGCTTCTGTTGTCAGTATTGTAAGCGTTCTGTTTCAGGAGATTTGGGCTTGACCTTTTCCTAAAGCAATTTCTGAGACTGAGGGGAGCAGTCTGAGAAAGAAGCCTCGTGTCACCAAAACACATTTTAAAAATCAACAGTCAATGTCAACACCAGCTGTTCAATCGCAACATACCACATGTTTGAGATCACTTTGCACACGCATCGCACGTGTGGACCTGGTCAAATGTGTCCTCACATGCACAGACTCCCAGGGCCCTCACCCTGCAGAGAGTGGGCAGGGCCGACTCGAGCCAGCCCGCAGCTTGGTCCAGGGGAGGTTCCACGCGACCCCGGAGCGTCCGCTTGGACAGCTGCAGGCCCAGCGAACACTTACCTATCCCTGCAGGGACTGCGTGGGGGCTGGAACAGGGCGGGCTGACGGAAAGGCAATGAGACAGCGCAGCAGGCGCTAATAGTCTGCACAAGTGCCCGGAACGACCAGCCCGGCAACCGGTGCCCTGCATGGGGTGGGTGACCGTGGCTGCGACATTGGAGGCTGGGTGTCACCATGGCTGGACGGTGAAGCCAGGCCTTGAAGGATAAATGGGTGGACACCTTTAGAAATGGAATTGTGGGCAAGTATTATAACAAAGACGTGTATGTGTGTGCACATGTGTGTGTGCGCATGTTGTAGGAGTCACGTGAAAGTGAACTGTCCCTGGGAACGTCAGCAGACGGGGTCGTGCAGGGCAGGAATTCCACCCAAAGTGCTGGGTGAACCCAAACGGAGTGAAGCTAACTTTTCCCACCTCTGTTCTGTATTCTGTGGCTTCAATACCATGAGCTACTCTGGCTGTAGGGCGCCAGAAATCATCTTACCCACAGGATGCTCCAAGCCTCAATACCCCTGCCAGGGATGACTGGGTTGCTGTTTGCGGGGGGACAAGGCCTAGAGAGGGGGATGTTTTGCTCCAGGCCGTAGAGGCACTGGTGGGAGCCTGGACCAGTGCGCTCCGTGGACACTAAGTCTGACACTAACGCAGCAGCTCCTGCTCTGGCAGGTGTCCCCCTGCCAATGGGATGTGGGCACGGCCTTCTCTTTGTTTCCATACACGCCACGGACACTTTCTACACGCACACACATAACCTGCTTCCCTGTTGCCTGTGACACGAATTCAACAGGTTTTGCACAGGACAATGTCTTTCCTAACCCCCCGGCAGCCTGTGTTTCCACTGGCATCTTCCACCCTGAGTCGATACATTCCTTCACACCCTCCACTTGGCTCCTCCTGTTGGCCGATAAAGAGAGTCCTGGCCGCCCTGCTCTGCCCAGGAAAACGCTCCTTCTTCTAAAATACCATTCTCACGTGATGCCTCTCCCCAGCCTTGCCTTGCCTGGTCTCCTCTCTCTACCTGACAAATGGCAGGCCCTTGTGTTTTCTGCCAGAACACGTTATGTTTTATTCATTTGCTGTGTTTGTTTGAGGAATGTGAGCATTCAAGGCTCTATGCTGGGCATTCCGTGCATGGCTGTGTCCATGCATAAAGGTGCTGAGCTTTAGGTGTTGAAGGGGAACACAACATTTCAGGCTTCCTTTCAAAGAGTGCACCTTTCTGCCCAGCAAGGTCTGCTATCGCCGATGCCGGTAAGAGAACGTGGTCTTAGAGCAGGCAATCTCCCCCCGCGCCCGCACACACCTCACAGGTGTCCCAGGGCTCAGGCTCCGTCCCTGCAGCCTGACACTCCGTGGCCTCACCGTCCAGGGAGACATAGGTTACTGGAGTCCAGTTGGACTTTTCCTATGCTCTTATCATTAGGACATAGGTCGGGTAACTTTTTAAAAATTTTACAAATACGTCAGTTACCAGTGACTTGGTAAAGTTCCTTTACAACTGCACAGAGAAAGTTGTGGTTCACAACCTGAAGATGGGAGGGGAGAGCCCTCGGGCGTCAAGGGGACATTATCCGTGTGAGTTTCCGCGGCCCCTGGGTTGAGGCACCTTCCTGCTCTAGATGCTCCTGGAGCTGCTTTTCATGCGCAGAGAGCATCAGCAGCAGAGCATGGGGGCCAAATGCAAGGATGCCACTCACTCACCCCAGACCGGCCCCTCACTGGCTGGCTCCCCTCTCAGACGCACACGGGGACGTCACTTCCGTCTCATACCCGCCCTGCCTATGGCCTTCTTCACGCCGGCCTCTTTCCTCCATGCTGGACGACACAGCCGTCCACGCCCTTCGGGGAAGCCCACCCTAGTCTGTACATCACAGGGACGTCCCACGCCCGGAGGTCATGGCCCTCATCACGGTGCCGGCTACTGCTACTTGTTTTCCCTTAATCCCGCCTGCTCAATTCCCATCAATGTTTAATTTCCCATTGCTTCCTCTCCGCTCACCCTTTCACACTCCACACCTGGGGGTGGTCTGCATAAGTAGTTTCTCGAGGGTGACCTGGTGTCTCCCACCAACCAAAATGGTGACTGGACCCCGAGGTTGTGCAGGGTCCCTGGTTGGAGGGGAGGGACCCGACTGCGCAGAGGAGGAGTGGCGGGAACCCCGCTGGTGCCTGCACTCTCACCTCCCTGTTTACCAGGAAAGGGGGCCCTTCAGAAAACACAATCGTCCAAAGTCCCAACACCGCATCCTTTCCCAGAATAGCTATGACGTAATCACATGGAAAGGGAACAGTTGTAGGGTTAAGTAACTGTACAGTTACTGCCCTTTAAGTGGTAAGGATCACACGTAAGCGGCTGTGCAAAGATTTTAATTATAGAAAAAATACGGTTTTATACCCTTTGCAACAGAAAAAAGAAAGAAAAAACAACTTGATACCTGAGATACTAATTAACGTATCCTAATTTGAAGGAAAAAATATCATACTATGTCCCTAGCAAATTTTAAAAACTCATAGTTTAAATAATTTCCTTGAATACCTTTAGAAATCTATCCAATGTTACAAGTCACAGAAAAGTCATTACTAAGTCATTTCTGGTTTTAGTTTTAAATTAGAAAGGTAAGTATTAATTCCAAGATCCTTGTCACGTACAAAATTAACGGGGGGGGGGGTTCTATATAACAATTACCAATATAAGAAATTGTAAGTGGAAAATGAAAACAAAAGTTTCCACCTCGATGAGGTCAATGGCAGCAGCCACACCCAGGGCTATGGATGAGGCACTCACCCCTAACAGGCAGTTAACATGTCAGGAACATGTAACACGCGAAACACAACAGCTCATGCAGGCTCCGCAGTGACTCTGCACGTCCAGACTACTGTCAGACCGAGGGGCAGAAGGAAGTTTGCTTTCCAGAGGTAGAAAGCTGGGTTTATTCCCCCAGTCTGCAGCAGGGATGCCTCTCAAATTATCCTTCTGCAACTTCCCACCCATGGAGACAATTTGCTATGGAAAAGCAAAACTTTAAACAGACACGACAGCAGACAGAAGAGCCCAATGAGCCCACATGGTCGTCAGTTAATGACAACAGGTCGTGTGGCCAGTGCCACGTGTCTGTACCCCATGTGATAACCACGTCTATGTTATTTTGAAGGAAATTCAAGAAATCACAAAATTTTACCTACAAGTATTTTAGTGTGCATCTCTAAGATATAAGAACTTTATTTTAAATAGAGCTATGACACTATTAACATACCTAAACAATTAAAAGCAATTCTTTAATAGGTACATGCTTTAAATTTTAGGGATAAATATAATGTATAAAGTCATTTTTTTCTGGCTGTATTTTAACGTCTCATGTTTCATGTAAAGTGAAACAATGGTATGATGAAGAATTTAGGGACCGCTGTCCCCGAGCCAGAGCCAGGTCACGTAAGGCAGGAGTTACGCAAACTAGGGTCATACCCGTGGCCAGAGCCACTCTGCTTCTCATTTGACCCGCCCAGCTCAGGGAAGCAGGTGCACCAGGGCTGGGGCTCCCCCAAGACTGGCTGTGCCCCCACCCTGAGCCTGTCTCAGTGATGTAGGTGTCACCCGAGAGGCTCTGTAGGTATCATCTCAGCTGTCATCTTTCACCCTGGGCCAGTGATTCTCCAAATAAAAGATCTCCTGGGCCAGGCACGGTGGCTCATGACTGTAATCCTAGGACTCTGGGAGGCCAAGGCAGATGGATCGTTTGAGCTCAGGAGTTCAAGACCAGCCTGAGCAAGAGTGAGACCCCGTCTCTACTAAAAATAGAAAGAAATTAGTTGGACAATTAAAAATATAGAAAAAAATTAGCCGAGCATGGTGGCGCATGCCTGTAGTCTCAGCTACTTGGGAGACTGAGGCAGGAGGATGGCTTGAGCCCAGGAGTTTGAGGTTGCTGTGAGCTAGACTGACTCCACGGCACTCTAGCCGGGCAGACAGAGCGAGATTCCGTCTCAAAAAAAAAAAAAAAAAAAAAGACCTCCTGAACCGATATCTGCCTTCAGGCCTCTCCAGCCATTTACTGTTTTTAGGGTCTTAACGGTCGTGTCACTGTACGGTCACTATGCATTTCTGGGTACAGACGACAAACCCTCCTGGTTTTACGGGTTGAGATTTTGTACAGGCTAATGGTATTTACTTTCCCACATCTCAAGACTACTCCTGAGCGTGAAGAGAGTCCAGAGGGGGGAGGGACACAATGTCTTGCACAAAAGTGAGTGTCATGATTCAGCCACTCCACACAAAGCAGCAGAAACGGGAGGACACGGCAGCCGGGAGGAAGCGCGGGAGGGAGGCAAGGCGGGGAGAGAGAAGTGGGAGAGATGGAAGGAAGGAAGAGAGGGAAGAGGAGGGAGGAAAAGCAGCTATTCCCGAAACCTCAGCCAACACCTGTTCCCCGCAGCGGTTCCTGACTCGGTTCAATTTCGCCGCCAAGTTTTTTGGCTGGTTAGTTTCGGGCTGAGCGAAACCTTCATTGTGTTTCCTTTTTGGCTTTCTGTGTTTATGGGGGTGTTTTATTCGCAATCTCAAGTAGGCAGACATTAGACACCGATATTTCCTTTCATTCCCTTCTAATCAGAGAACGCGAACTGCAAGGAGCTGTCGACAGGCTGTTCTCAGGTGATTCGCTCATCCGAGCAGCCAGACGAGCACGCAGCAAAGACAGGCGTGAGTAAGAGGCGAACAGGACAGGAGCTTCGATGTGGAAAACTATGCGGCATTTGAAACAGAGAAGATACAAGAAGTAGTAAAAATAGGCATCCAAAAAGGGGGAAATGAAGAAATAAACAATAACTATCAGTCAGAGAACTTAAAATAAAAAGCAAGAAAACACACATGGACAACTAAAAACATGCGTGGGCTAAAGTCAAAAATGTTACATGTGCCAAGTTTCTCTTCATATAAGGAGGATTTTAAGCGTATAATACTCAATGCTCATACGATATCAAATTTGGTCATTTTAGCAAAACCACCACAGAAACACTGGTTAGACGTTATCTACACACCCGTGGCCGTGTGGCTCACAGAGTTATGCATTGACGATTTGCGGTTCTATTTTTTTTTTTTTCATATCAAAGCCACCTTGGTAGTGGGCATTTTTTTCTGAAACAGCCAAGAGAACCAACCTCAACCTAAGCAACTATTTGCAGTTGAACATTTGGAGGAGTGAAGTCGTGCACCTGCCCGCCCGGCGCAGCTCCGACCTCAGGAGCCCAGACTCCGGGCACCTTGCAGCGGGCTGAGCGCCTTGTTCCCGTTCACGCTACGTCACTCTCTGCCTCAGCATCTCCTGTCTGAAATGGGGATGATGTCGCTTCCTATCTTAGCGTTACCTAGAGGAGTAAGTCAGTCCACACACGTCAGCCTCATAGAGCACAACCCCGGAGCACTGGGTGCGAGGGGCCACCACACGTGTGCAGCTCAGCGTTGGACGCCACCAGGAGGCAGAGACGAGCCTCCTGTCTTACAAACCCACGCGCCAAGAGGCATCCGGAACTGTGTCCTCTGCAGCCCAGAATCCCAAGCCTAGAGTTCTGCCCTAAAACTTTGCAGGGGATGTCCCCTCGAAGACTGCGGTCCTCCCCATACTGATGCACCCGCATCACACCCAGGGAGCACTCCTGGGAGCTCCCACACCTGGGAGTGGCCACACCCAGGCTTCCAGCTCTTATTTTAGGTTCATTTTTGATAGCCGATTTACACAACCAAGGCAAGGCTTCTCAAGCCACAACTGCTAATAGTTTGGGGCAAATGACTTTCATTTTTCTTGGTAACATGGTTTGTGGTGATCTCTACAAAGATGGGAGGCGGCAGATGCCCGGGACCTTCCTGGTCTTCCATGAGAATCTCTGCAACTAGCTCACGTCTGTGTCGAGAACTGGGGCAAATGTGTCGCCTTACAGAAATGTAGCAGGCTTAGTGCAGCAATGGTTCAATTACATGGAATAGGGTCAACTAGTTAACTTGTACAGGTAAGAAAACGTGAAAACTATCATCAAAGATTAAAATACTGTCATATGAAAATAGAAATTAGCCCACAGCACTTAGAACAGGTCCTGAACGGGGTAGGTCTTAAAATATATCCATTAAATTGAACTAAATTAGACTTATTCCATATCTCTAAAAGCAGGAAAAATAGGCGCCTATTAGCAAAGGGAATATCCCTGGGCTGAGAGCAGAGCCCAGCAATGGGGTGGACTGGGTGCCGGGCAGCGGTTCCTGGGAACCCTCAGGAGGGTGATAGGAAGGTTCCTGTTCAGGGCAGGGGCACGGGGTGGCTGTGTCCCCGCGGTGCGCTCTGCAGCACGGTGCAGTGAACACAGGGCTGCCGTCCTCCAGTGGCGGCAAATGTGAGCTTCTCAGGAGTAGGCACTAAGAACAATCATGGTCACTAGGTTAAACTGCTCACGCTGAGATAACATTTTAAAGCAAAGTTTTGTTTGTAGCGCTTTTCATACTGTGCATCAGGGACTCAGTGTAAGTGTGGATTCTACTGCCATCGGACGAACTTCTCTAGAAAGCGTGGGTCGTGTCCCGCCATGTACGTATCACCACAGCCTAGCACAGAGCATTGCACATCGTAGGTACTTCACATGCTGATTTGATACATGAACAAGAGAAGAGAAGTGTAAGAGTTCTAACTGAGTTCCTGGGAATTCAGAATATATATTGAAATACATTTTTAGCCTTAAAAAAACTAAATTCATGCTATTACTTAGTTTTTCTCAAAGTCAAATTCATAAAAATTCCAGGTGGAATGACAGACGATTCAAACAGCAGACGGTTAGCTGTGTTTGCAAGGACAGACGACATGCAGTGATGTGACCACACATAGGATGGAGAAGTGTTTTAAAAATATCACCCCTTTCGAGAACCTTAAAATACACAATGTCTTTGGTCCAGCAATTCTGACTTTATCTTAAAAAAATAATGTGAAAAGTGTGAAAAGTTTTAGGTAAAAAAAATGGTTACTAAAGCTTTGTTTATAAAACCAACTTATAAAATTACAATAGAGGTTGGTTAAATGTTTCGGTATATCCATAAAGTGGAATACTATACACCACGAAACAATGTTGCAGAAATAATTTATCCTTACAGAAAGATACCTGTGATGTATAAAGTAAAAGAGGAGAAGGGAACAAAATGTACACTTTGGCCTAATCTAAAAATGTTAAACCAAGAAATCATTTTAACAGGTGTGGTCACTGAGTTTTGGGACTTTCGATGCTTTAATTTTTTATTATAATATTCAATCTTTCCTGAGATGGAAAATACTAATTATGTAAAGAGAATAAGTTTATTTTAAGAGCTGTGTCAGTGTGATGTTGGTGCAAATGACAATATTCAGAGGGTGAATTCTGATGCTCTTGGCACTGAGCGCAAAGGTGGGTGCAGAGGTGTTGTCTTGAGAAGGGGCAACTTCTGAACAATTAAAAATGAACACTGTAGCAAACAGAGACGCCAGGTCCAACCGGGGGATTGTTTTTCACTCCTGCTGGAAAGTAAATTCCTCTTGTTTATGAGACTAGCATCTCTCAGTTCCACCCACTCGAAGAGAAGAGAAAGGACGGTCACAACAGCTGAGTGTCTGTGGCAAAGCCCAGGGCAGGCGAGGGCAGCCAGACCCTCAGCTGATGCCCAGTCAAGGCAGCTCTGCTCTCTAGTAGAGTTGGAAATTAACAAAATTGGGCCTCAAGATAGATGTTTAGAAGGGATACAAATTATGGCTCAGGGTAGGTCGCCAGGGAACAGGGAATGACAGTGTCAGGACTGGGCTTTGATTCTGGGTGGCGTTTTGAAGTCCGTCTTCTGGCCAGTCAGACGACCTCCCTCAGCCTCAGTTTCCACATGTCCGCAAGGACCGTGGCCTCTGCTTTGCAGGGGACTCTGAGGCCTGAGAGGGGTGATGACTGGCCCCGTGTACCACATGGCCGGACACAGCCAGCACTGGGGGCTGAAGTCCAAAAGCACCATATGAGGAATGACAGATGAGGAAATTAAATATAAATATGGTTTTGGATAAAGTTTTCTGCCTGACTTGGTTTGTGAAATATTTGGAATACATGCAAAGCTCTCTTCAGAGTAAAGAGATAAGTAGTCATAATTGACAGGTGAATTTAACATGTATATTCAATTAACTAAACAGTGTAAAAGAGACGCATCTAAACATCAGAAACATCAGAAGTGACTGAGGCAATAGCTCAGTCGCCCCATTTTAAATCAGCCATCACCACGTTCTACGTTCTGCTTTGTTTTCAGCAACATCCTTCACATTCCTAACAAAATCGTAAGGTCCCATTGGAGTTGACATACCACACGCCACGATTCCTCAAATGTCAACGTGGACTGGACGAGGGTCCAGCGACAGCGGCACGCACCTGTCCTTGGCTACAGCCTCGGTGTGACCTTCCCTGCACAGGAGAGAGAAGAGGTGGTCAGTGGAACCGAGACTGTTTCCCCTCGACTAACAGGAACAGCGGGTCCCCAAGTCCCGAGCTATTCTCATTATGTTAACAGAGGCTTCACACCCACACGGCCACACGGCTGCAATTCATCCAGGGATGGCGCTGGAGTTGGACACGCCCCCTGCATCTCATTGGCGGGGGGCAGGGCTCCTGAAGCAGAAGTCTGCTCTTTCATAAGCATGGAAGAGCAAGGTCAGTTGTTTGAAACCTGAGCATGTCCCGAGGTCTCTGGCAGGTGTGCAAAGACCCCCA
The DNA here is from genome assembly GCA_963574885.1 of Lepilemur ruficaudatus. Classification (NCBI taxonomy): domain Eukaryota; kingdom Metazoa; phylum Chordata; class Mammalia; order Primates; family Lepilemuridae; genus Lepilemur; species Lepilemur ruficaudatus. Next base: position 93,929 of record CAUYRT010093777.1, read on the forward strand.
GCAAAGGGAGAGCAGCTCCGCCCAGGACCCCGCCTGCCTCGTGGGCAGTGACTATGTTGTTAACAGAGGTTCTGGACTGGGGGTGCTGCCTAGATTCCAGTATGGGGGATACATGGGCTCAAACAAGGATCCCAATCCACAAGCTTATCTAAGGCCACACAGGACTCCGCACCGGAAACAAGGGATGTTTAAAGACCCAAAAGTCAAGAGCCTCAAGCAGGGAAGGATGTTTCTGATATTTCCCATTTCCAGGTTCGTGGGGAAAACTGGGGTGACAGAAGAAAAGGACAATGATTCCTCTGGAACATTAACTCAACTTTTTCTGCCCACTAACCATATTCGTTCCAATTTTAGCAGTTCTGTGGGAGGAAAAATGAAACATGAAATTCTTCCATGCGTTTGACTCTGCATATGTTCTTTACCTCCACCTAGAACACCCTCCCCTTCCCGGGTCTCCACGGTCCTGCCCAGAGGCCACACTCTCCTCTGTGTGACGTCACTGGTGACACAAGAACAAGAGCCTTTGCACTGGGAGCAGATGACAACAGCTGCTGTTCCTGAGTGTCTAGCAGAGAAAAGCCACACTTGGCGTCAGACACGCGTGTAGGTTGATTCTCATCTAACCCTCGGAGTCGGTGCTATCAGCCCCCTGAGTGTCGGCTCAAAGGCGCTCGGTAGCCCCCAGACACGCAGCTCAGACACCCTTAGCTGGGGTTCGAGACCAGCTCTCTCTGACGCCAGGGTCCTTCCCGCCTCTCCAGGCTGTGTCCAACTTCTCAGACCCTCTAGTACTTCAATCCTGGGTTCTCTATTCTCCTAAAAGGAAACATTAAGCATCTGGGGACAGGTGTGGCTTCACGTGACATTCTTTTTTTTGCAGATGGAATTGATGACTCTTAGGACAGTATCATTGTTATTTGAATGCGGAAACTGTTCTAGATCATTCAAAATCAAATAAAGTATATGTACACTTTTGAACAAAGTAATGCAGATATCAAGTTTCTGATCATTTCTAATAAATGGAAAAAATAAAACAAAGAACCCATTAGAAGTTATTTATGAGAATTTCTAGTCTTGGTATCTTGCTTTATAACTGCAAACGGCAATAAATCTAGTTTCTACTGCACCAGAGTACGCTTGCCGCCATGAGCCAGGAATAAGTGGTCTCGTGGTTTTAAGTGGCCCCGAGAGGTTTGCTGCACTTAGGCAGAGCAGAGTCCATCTGTGGCCTAGGGTGCCACCCACCCTGTGGCTTTGGCGAGCTCTGCCAGGGCACAAGAGGCCTTGACGTCCCTCCCACTCGAAAGGTGACCTGCAGAAGGCGGGAGGGGTTCGTGAAACCTGGAGGGAAGGGAGGGAGGGGACTCATGGGAAAAAAGGGACTTTGCTGAGTTCTCCGTCCTGCCCTTGGGTGTCAGGAGGCCAGGCGTAGACACAGATCTCTCTGTGTGAGTGCACATACACACACATTTCATCCAAGACTGCCATGGCTTCGATTTGCTTTATCACTTCAGTTGATTCCTAAACAAGTTCAGATAATTCTAAAAAACTTCACAAGATTTAGGTCTATCAGTACAGGGCACCAAATTTTAAAGTCTTGAACACGATTGGCTGAAGTGCCACTTGGCGTCAGGGCCGTCATCTTTCATGCTGTTCTGGCTCGTCCCCAGCAACCTGGCACTCAAGTCTGGACTGAAGCCTGGACAGGTGCTCAAGAGTAAGCGATTTGAAGGGACATTGATTAGCATGGGGCAGTCCCAATCTCCAAAAAAATCTATCTAAAAATACAGATAGTGTATCTACTGAATACGGAAAAGTGACAACACTTCAAGAGCACAGGGTGACGCCCTCATTTGCAAAATGAGGATAAGGACTGGGTTGTTTTAAAGGCTCCTGATCTCTGGAATCCAGCTCTAGCTGTCAGCAAGTGGGGAACTTGGTCTTTTAAATTCATATAAATAATCTAGTTATTTAAAACAGTTGTTTAATATTACCTTTTAAACAAATATTATCTTTTAATATTATCTTTTCAAACACAATTACAGTTATTTCTATGTGGATATTACCACTTTTTAAGAAGAAGAGAAGTGCTAACACTTCCATGGAAATAATAACAGCAATACAATGAAAACTTAAAAATGCTACAACTTAATTTCAACCTTGGAATTTAACACACCGAGAATTTAAGTATAGCGATTCCTGAACTCAAGGACTGGCATTAAGAACCCTCTGGTAGGTACACAGACCATCCTAGCATATTTCCCCACTCCTTTTGATGGCTTCTCAGAACGCATCAGACTTATCGATAGATAGATCATCCGGTCTCATTTTCTGACAAGCTATCGTTCATTGCTGGAGAAAGGGATACACATTTCAATGACCTAAAAGTAGAGACTGGCTACGTGCGAAGCACGGAACAGGAATGTGTCATTCCATCCTCACAGCAAGGCAGGTCTGTTATAACACCAATTTTCAGATGTCAAAAGCGAGGCCTGGGGAAGCCAAATAACTGGCCTAAGATCACACAGTCTGTCGACAGAATTGGATTTGAATCCCAACAATCTAAATTCTCATCATGCGCCTCTTAAACACCACACTCAAACTTTAATGCAATTAAAATCAACTTTTTAAAAAACAAAATCATCATATACCTACACAGAGCAAAATATTGGGCAGAACTGAGCAAAACATTTCTCACTAACCAGCTCATCTGCAAGCACGGCACCACCGTGGCAGGCGGCAGACAGGCGCGCTGCCCGGCCCCGCGCGCGGCGAGCTCCAGGTGTGCTGGGAGAGTCGCATGCACGCTGATTCGATGACAACGCGGAAAAAATGTGAAATATCTCAACGATCATTGCATAGTGATTGCCAGCCGATACTATACTATTTTAGGTTAGATACTATGTTACCAAAATTAATTTCATCTGTTTCTTTTAGTTACATTTAATATTTACTCTCAAAGGTATTGTCACGTGGGTAATTCCACAACCTGCGCTACATTTCTACTGGACGGGGCTGATCCGGAGTGTGATTTATCAGGTTAATTTTGCAATGAGCTACATTTTGGATTTTTATCAGAACAGAGCCTCACACAGACGCTCCCATCAAACACACTCTTGCTAGAGAACAGTATGGTCCTTCAGTTCAGGCTCAAGAACGTCAGTTTTATAGTCTCCTTAAAATCGATAGCTTCTTAACTCAAAGTTAGTTAATAGTAAAAGTTATTTTCTCTAAGATAATTACCCTTTTGGAAATGCTCTACCCTTTGATAGAAGCCACAGGCCTGCTCATTAATTAGCTTTTCTGCGGGCTTCTGAGGCTCACGGTGGCAGAGCAGGTGAGATCCCGAGTCCCCAGAGGGAGCTCGCGTGATCCCTGTCTGGGCAGACAGAACCCTCCGCTGACAACAGAGTGAGACTGAAACTCATGAAGGGTGACAGCTCGTCCCTTAGCCCAGAGGAAAATCCCGACAGGTGGCCCTGCCAGGCTAGTGGGGGAATATCCTATCTCACCCTGTCAGACAGGTGCAGGCTTTTTTGCATATTAGCCTGAAAGCTTGTTTCTCTATGTATTTTTATTAATTTACATTTTCAGGTTTTTAATATTTCTCCCATACTTCAAGATAGTAATGCGGTGGTGCATACTCCTCATTTTTAAAAAACGGTCATTATACCTGTGATTTTTTCATGCCAGTCTAGTTGCATAATTTTTACATACATCTTACAAAAGATTGGGCTTTAGGTAAATAAAAAAACTTGAACTACATAAATATATAGCAATAGACTATAGTAACAGGAAGAAAAAACCCTCACAGACAGCTCATCACTGCGTTAGCAGGGACAGCCATCCTTCAGCAGACTGGAGTGAGACGGTCCCTTGTGTTTGATGCTCTGCAAACAAATGTGACTCTCACTGCTACCTCTTGTGGCATAAAAGCCGGCTAAATGGAATAGAACCAAAAATCCTCTCTAGATGGGGTGAGTGCATGGCTGATGCTACAAAGCTTTTGAAATCTGAGACGCTATGTGGCTTCCGTAGTATTGTCTGAGGAGATTAAAAGAACAGAGATTTAGATGAGGATCCAATTAATAGCCGCCAGCCAGCCGTCCCCAACTCCAGCTCACCTGCGTCACGGCACAAACAGGGCTTCACTTCACCCTGTGGGAGGTCCCCGGAGGCAGATCCCGGGAACGGGAAGGAGAGGACTGTGTACCGAGAGGAAATCTGCCCCCTGGGGAAGACGCCCCAAGTCAGGGTTAGGATCCCCGGGGGGGTCCGGGTATTTATGTCCTGATGCCGGCCTCGGCAACTCCCCATCCCAACATGGCCACACTGCCTCAAATCACAGCACATGGCAAAAAGCAGCCGAGAAAGTCAGAATCTCTACACTTAAGCCAAGGACCTTAGACACCTTGCCCTGGAACTGTGTTCTCCACCTCTGAGGGCCCCGAGGTCACAGTCGACCATGGGCCGCACAAACCCCGCGGTTGTGAGGAGGTGAACAGCACAGGCAGGCGGGGAGGGCCCGGAGCCCCGGCTGCTGCTCAGCCTCAGGGGGCTGTGCCTGCCCCTGCTTGCATCTGGGAGAAGGGCTCTTTATTCCTGAAAGCCCAAAGGCCACTGCACTGCCCACCTTCTCTTTGCTACCCTGAGGCCAGGGCGTGTGCGCTCTATCACACACCATAATGGCGGGAGCAAGTGATACTGATCCCTGTTGCATAATTTAAGGACTTACGTTGTAAGGAAAGGCAGCCGTGACGTGGGCGTGGAGGTGACATGAAGAAAGGGATCCTCCGAGCCCCATTCCCCGCAGTCCGACACGCCAGCTGCAGGAGACGCGGGTGGCAGTGGCAGCCCCGTCAGTGGTCCGTGCGCCCCGTCCACCAAACATGCCGCTCCCCGACGCAGAGGCAGGAGAACAGCGTGAAGGTGCCGTGGGCAGACCTGGGTCCGTATTGGCATCACCTGCGGAGCTTTTAAAACCTCTCGGGTGCCCACCTGCGGGAAGTCTGACTTAATTGGTCCGGGTGAAGCCCAGGCCTTGGTATTTTTCTAAAAGCTCCCCAGGTGACCCTAATGTACAGCCAGGGCTGAGAAACACCGGATCAAAAGGAAGTGCCCCAAACTAACAGAAGAATTCCCGGGTTTGCGTTAATGTACTGCCACTTCCCAGCTGCATGAACTTCACCAAACAACCACTTCCCGCATTAGTGAACCAGGAGAAAGATACAGCAACCACCTTCTAGGTCCATTATGAAAATCAATTTAGATTATATAAGGAAAAGGCTTGGTGAAAAATACAAGTCCATACAAATTGTATTTTTTACGCAGAGAACTCACAGAAGTAAAACTTACAACTCCAGACAGGCACAGACACAGCATAAGGAGTGAGAATGCCTACAAGACCAGAAAAAGGATTGCAGCTGCAAAGCCTCGACATGCTTTTCTGTCTCCAGTGAAACCAATGACCTGTGATTGGAGCTCAAATCCCTTGTGGTGTAAGACGAACGCACCCTGGACTCAGGACGCCATGAAACACAAGCCCACGATTTTACACGCCAGAGCTGAAACCAAAGCCCCGTGCCTGTGGTTCTGGGCATTCAGTCCGGCAGGCGCCCACTCCCTGCAGCCAACGGAAGAGGGACTCTCGGACAGGGAGCTGGGCCCGAGGGGACGGCAGCCAGGGCTGGTCCTGAAGACGCTCACGGCGCGGAGTGGACACAGCAGTGAAGGGAGACGGACGTGCTGCCGGGACCGAGAGGAGGAAGCCACCCCGTTCTCGTCCTCACAAACTGGGGGAGGCCCTGGCCTGTGTCTGAGCCACACTTCTGCACGGTCCCTGCACCGTGGCACAGTCTCAGGCTGACAGTAGAGCCTGCAGGACACGCGTGCTGGGCCGTACACCGCTGGTCACACGTGTGTCCCCCCCAGGTGTCAGCCCTTGGACTCCTGCACGCCCAGGTTTGGAAAGGACTCCAAAGCATCCTCTCACCATGTGTTTAATGCTTCTCAGTATTTCTAGAAGTAGCCTCCTAGCTTTTCCTAGAGCATCTTCCAAAACATAAAACAGTGTGATCCCCAGGGTGCAGAGGAAGTGCTCACCAGGACCTTGATGAAGGTCCCTGGGGTGGCCGAGCCTTGCTCTCTGCTCCCCCTTGTCGGCCTAGAGCAGGAAGGAATCTGAGTTACAACGGGGCAAAGGGACGACGTGTCCAGAACAGGTGAAGGATGTGCTGTCCTGGGACGCAGGGAACAGGGGCGTGGGAGGGCTTGCGGCTGGGGCGGTGGCCTTAGAGAGACTCAGGACTGAGCAGCTCAGTCTCCCCTACAGCTGGATGTGCATCCGGTCAGGTGGGGCGTGGACTGTCGTGGATGGGGAGAGCAAAGCAATTCTATTCCCAAACGTCTTATATGTGAACAAATACGAAATTGGAGAAAAATGCTTTAAAATGCACAAAAGCCTTATGTTTGGCTAGATAAAGAATTCTTGGGAAGATTCTCCAGCTAGATTTTCTTTGCCGTTTTTCTTTTCTTATGCATGTAAGCACGTGTGTGGCCCTCACAGCAGTGACACCCATCTAGGAGAGGACCCTGCAAGCCCAAACGATGGCCACTGCAGGCGGGGCCAGGCCTTCCTGTCCCGACTCCTGCACTGGTGTGTGGCGCAGGCCCTGCCCACATGGAGGCACACGCGGTGGGCATGGCCTGCAGGCCCGTCGCAAACCCAGCCTCAGTAAGCCACCTCATCACTGTGCCCAAGTCATAAGAAAGGCAGAGTTCATATTTGTGAAGGCTTAAAAAATGACAAAGGGGTCCTGCATTCCGGTATCCCAAAAAAGTCTGCTTTCACGGAATCAGATGTGTTGGATATGCAACACCTGACAAACCATTCTCCCTACCACACTTCTTATTTGAACCCCAAGTCTGAGCAGAAATCAATCAGGAAGCTCTCGGGAGCAGGAGAAGTGACAGGAGCCTCAGAAGGAAGACGTGGAAAGCAGGAGAGAGATGGGAAACGGGGCGAGGTCCTGACCTGAAACATACTCTGCAAAAGGGCATTTCCTCTAGCACATTTCGACTTCACTGGCAAGTCCTGCTCACGGGGAAAATCTCAAGTCACAGAGGCAGGGTCAAGAAAGTAGAGGCACCAGATTGGTGGCCAAGATGCCACCAAGAGACACGAGGATCCGGCGCAGCAGCTCTGGGAGGGGGAGCCCCGAAATCATGGGTGGGATTGGGTCCCACGGGCCTGCATGGCCTTCGCCAGGGCACTGTGTGCGTCTTCTCCGTCACCCGAGGGCTCAGAGGGAGGCTGGCATGAGGACTGCATTCTGCAGGGAAAACGCCGGCACATTTCTAGCGGCTCCCTGACGCAAGCTCCAGCAGAAGGGAAAGGCGATGACCTGCGAGAGCCACCCCTGGACCCAGGTACCACAGAAACATGGCTTCATTCCCCCCACGCCCCTGCGCTCCTGCGAGGGGGCATCACGGAGAGGCGGGTACACAGAGGGCACAGGTGGGTGTAAGCACTGCCACCTGCAGGCAGAACAGGGGACGGGACAGGGGACGGGCACCAGTGCTCTCTGGAGCCATCGAGGTGGAGTTAGACAAAGTCTTAGGGCCGAGAGGTCTGCGGGGCCACAAGACACCCCCAGGATGAGGCGACGATGTCTCAGAGCAGAGCGTGTCCCTGGGTGGGGCAGAGGGATGCCCTCCCCTCAGCTTGGGGCCCACAGGTGCAGGACCCGCCTCCTCCTCCCCTCCCGGCTCCTCTGGAGTCAGACGGTTTGATAACAAAAATGCACAAAGCAAGAGGAAAGATGTGGGATGGGATCCTTGGAAGGCATTCAGGCCTCTTCGTTGAGCTCCAAGAACCCAACCTGCTCTTTTCTTGGCTTGCGCCGAGGGCGCCCTTCTGTGTGGGGACATGGGGGGGTGCGGACGGTCTAGCCTCAAAGGAAGTGCGATAAACACGGAGGTAAGTGAAGAGGAAGCGGGAAAAACGCAGACTGTTCCACTGGGAGTCTCATCTGCCAGCGCAGAAAGTTAAGTCAATTGTCCCCTGGCACCCTGGAGGCACCGAGAGAGGGACCACCTGCCAGGGGACAAGTGGCTGGCCACAGGTGATGGTGACCAATAGGTTGGTTTTGGTCACTTGACCATGCTTAGAAAGCAACTTGTGATCGAAGGAGGACCCTGTAGTAACGTGAGCCCTATGGCACCTTCAAACTGAAGCCAGACACCAAACCCAGCAAGGGCCCAGTTGTCCTTGTTGCATATTTTAGAGCCGTTCCAATTTAGAAAGAAAGGAGGAAGAGAGTTGGCAAGCACCGAGATCACATGAGTTTTGACTTGAGCTCAGCAAACCGTCATCCAAAAGTTTAATTTGATGCCCGTACTTTACACAGTTCATTTGAGGCCAAGCAGCCTTCGCGAAGCTCGGCTTAAAACATTGAGCAAATGATGGAGATTGTATTTCCATTCAATATGCAAATGGAGAGGAGAGAGGGAGACAGCCTTTGAAGTAGAAATTGTCTCCATTTTATAAATGAGACCCAAATTGATTTAAATACATTTCGCTTTATATCTGTTCTTTTTATTGGGGCGGCTGAGGGCATCTAAATCACACGTAAATATGAATAAATATGCAGTCCATTATTACTCAAGTATAAATTGATGCTCATTTTACCATTTGCCTTGCAGAACAAATCAATGATTAAGAATTTGTTGAAAACAGTAGCATGTGCACAGCATTCTGCTGGGTACCATGGAATGTATTTTATATTGTGTCATATATTGATGTTGTATTCCCTGTCCTCAGGAAGCTCACATTCCGGGCGGAGAAGCACCCACTGTACGTGAACCGAATCAATCAGGTGCAGCTAAAGGCAACGAAGAACCTCTTCCTGAGGCGGCAACCCCACCACTGTGGGTGTTGAGCAGAGACGGGACAAGCAGCTGAACACTCGCCAGGGAAGTTTTAGGGAGAATCCCTGAATTGGGAGAGACGCTGGGCTGGGCTGTGTGGTATCTGTGACAAAGCTGCTGGGTCAGAGTCTGCAAGGCTGAGTGCTATGACCTCAGGGGCAGAAGCAATGTAAGCTCAGAGGGCGGATGGGAGGAGTCAGGAGAGAGCTCTGGAGGCCGAGGAGAAGGAAGAGGAAGGGCAGGAAAGGCGCTCCCGGAAGGGGGAACTGGAGTCAGCCTGCATTAGAGGCCAGAGAGGATGGCAATATACCTTGAGCACGCGGCGTCCTGAAACCATGTTCTCTGCTGTGCCTCGTGTGTGCGGAAAATTGCAGCAAGACCACAAATGCCAGACGGTCTCTGCCGCCCAGCCCTGAGAGCGTCCTTCCCAACGTGAACACTTTGTGTCTCAGGGAAGGGAAGGGGACCAAATGGAAATGTTGAGAGAGAGAGAGAGAGAGAGAGAGAGAGAGAGAGAGAAGAAAGCTGCAGAGAGAGACAGGGAGACTCAAAAGGCTGCAAACAGAATTCATAGAGTCAAGCAATTCAAAAGCAAAGTTATATTTTAAAAACTGAGCAGGATAAACATAGAAAATATAGAAAAATTTATTCTGTTTTTTAAGGAGGTGCCTATCACCAAGCCGCACGCAGTCAAAGGGAAGCCCTATGTGGTTAAGAAGCTTGGTTGGAAAGTCACCTGAGTGCAAGTGACTGTCCCATTGCTGCTCCCGAAACACACGAGGTCGCAGGGACAGGAGGAAAGGGTGACTTTTAAAACAAATGGAAGAAGAAATTTATTCAAAGAAGAGGCCAATTCTCGGTTAAAGAATATTTGTCCTGTTTAGTAAACTGTTACTACTTCCATTTAGATGATTTTCTTTTTAAGAGAGGGAATGTGATTCAGACACAATTATTTCCATTTGAGGGTTTTTCCTTTTATTTAAGAAGTTAAAAAACATAAAGCTCTGTGGCTAACATTGGGGTGCTTTTCTGTGTATGGATGGTGCATGTTTTAGATCCTGGTATTTCAGCAATGAAACAGACAGTTCCTTTTTCCAGAAATGCTGTCTCGCTAATGTCATTAACCCCAGGAGGGAGGCGAGGTGGGAGTGAGACTGAGGTTCTCGGCACCGTCAGCCAGAGCAGGGAGAGGCCCGGAGGGAGGAGGGGGAGGGCAGGCTCCTGCTCCACCCCTGCCCGGGGCACAGGACACCATGGTGGAGGGAAGCCCGCAGCGGCCTGGGTCTGCAGATGCCACACGAGCCACTACGCCATTGGAGCAAGTGTGGCCTGTCGATGGCGTCACCACGCCCAGGCGTGGAGGAGAGGAGGGCAGCATGACAGCGCCTTCTCAGGCGTGCTCACGGGAGGAGCCCCTGATGTGCCCGGGCTGCAGGGGCGGGCGCCCGACAGTACAGATGGCGATTGGCCCCAGCGTCGGCGACGGGCAGCACACGCCCTCCGCAGGCACGTTAGTTAGTCCCAGGCTGGTCTCTGCCTCCGGTGAAGCAGCGGAGGCCCAGTGTCCTGGGGATGACCTCTGACCTCAGTCATTTCCTCCTGCTCAGCTCAAGCCATAGGCACCAGGAAGCTGCTTCTCCCTAACAGCAGGTGACAAAACTGGGGCATCTTGCCGGGGACAGAAGGTCAGGTAGGTGGGACACCTGGACAGCCTCAGGCACCGAAAGTGAGGCCCCCGGCCCGTGCAGGAACCTGCTGCCGTCTTCAGGAAACCATGTCCTCACTCAAGGCCGGGTTTTCTGCAGACCCCCCAGACATATTCACAGCTCCTGATGGTGCAGAACCTCGCACCTCCCCACTCGCCCCTCGGTCTAGCCGACAGCCGGGCACTGCTCAGGAAGCTCAAAGGCATGAGTTCCAGAAGGTTTCAGGGAGTGCTCGAGGACAACACACACTGCTCTCCCCGCCTCCTCCCTGGTCCCGCAGGCACTTTCCAGGAGGGAGCGAGCCCAGGAGAACAAAGCTCCTAAAAGAAAAAGTGTCTGTAGGAGCCATCGAGGGGAAGAAAGGGGCCCTGGGTTTTGGTGAAGCAAAGCTCCCCGCTCTCCCCCTCCTCAAACAGAGACATTGAGCCCTTCCCCGCTCCTCATTCCTCCTCCCAGCACTTCGGTTTAACGCCTGCAGCACCGTGAAGTTACAGACGGAGGGTCCGAGAGAGCCAGCCTGGCCGGGGCGGGGGTTCATTCCAGCAGGAGGCCAAAGCAAATATCCGCAAAACACCTGCACACACTTGGTTCCCACGTGCCCTAGAAATGAAGCCTGTGAGCTGGGAGGACCAGCTTGATTTCTGATTCAACCCAGCTTTTAGTGTTTGGCTGAAATAAAAATGGAACACTTGATTCTGGCTCATGCACATTTTCCAGTAACTGTAATGTCCCTACTGATGACCAAATGCAATGGGAGAAGCTGGAAGAACTTGGGTCTGATGCTCAAAGATCTTATCCCCCTCTGCAGAGATAAGCTGGAAACACACACGTGTGCACACACACACATGCACACACGTACACACGTGCACACACACACAACAGTGAAACCTACGTGATAAACGATCAGATGTGAAATCATTCAATGAAGCTTAAGTGTAAACATTTTTCGGCATGGATCTGTGAGGGAAATCGTCAAGAAGGAGGCATCAATGTTTAGACTTAAAGGATCCCTTTACAGTAATAACTTACTAGTTGCCATGAAGAAGCAGACGATGATAGTACGAAGCTTTATAAACTTTCATTCAAAGCAAAAGCTTTTCTAAAAAACACAGATACTCAATGTGACAATACTTTGTGTTTAAAAAATAAATACCCCATATTCTCCTATCAGTATCAGACACCTTAGCTCTGGGAGGGTAAATACGGTAATCTGCACTCGGGAGACACGAGCGTCAGGGGCTCCCCACACCAGCAGCCTCCGGAGTCCTGACGTCCGTCTCAACACTCAGCCCTTCCCTGCCACACGTGGCTTCCTGGTAGGGGACCGTCCTTTCACTCTGTCCACAACTACGCCGAGTTTACTAAAAAGGGGCATAATTCGTTCACAAAACCTAAAGCATCGGGTTTTTCTCCAAGGACTCGGCACCAAGAATCCTACTGAGGCAGAGCAGCCACCGGCTTGCGGAAACTGCGGCTCTCTCTGGAAGCAGAGTGGGCCAGCATCTCCCCAAAGTGCTGTTCTGCCCATGTGATTCACCAGGAGAGCGTGGCGGGTGCCTTCGGGCTGCCAGCCAGCACTCCAGTCTGGGCTGGTGTGGAAGGAGCCCTGTTTGTGGTCCGGAAGCCCGAGTATGCACCCCTCGATCAGCCCCCGCACCGTGCTCCCCTGGTGGGCAGGCGGGGGTGGGGCTGGGGGCTGCTCTGGAGGGAGGTCGCCCTTTCCTTCACGACGCTCATCTCCAGGACCCCGCTGCGCCCACCCGTCTCTCGGTGCTTATTAAGTCACAAGACGCTACTGGATTCCTTTCTTCCTAATGAAATCATAATTATCAACGACACTGGAAACTTCTAGCATCGGAATTGTTAATCCCTGTTTTCCTGTAGCTCTGCTGAGTGCCAACTGATCTATGGCTTACAAGCGGCAGCGAAAGGCTCCTGCACACGAGACTGGAGGGTAGATTCGTTCAAGGTGATCTTCTTAAACATTGGATCCCGTCACAGCCTTTTCTACACACCACAATCTTCCACTTGTCAGATCCCTAAATCATATGTTGGAACCAGATGACTTCACCAGCATGCTGGTGTATTGTGTCCTTTTAATTAACTTTAAAGCAAAGGAAAACAGTCAATACTATTTGGTATGTCGATGACTTTGGAGTTACTCCCAAGCTGTTTAACCTGGCCTGAAGTCAGTCTATTATTACGAAACACCAGAATAAGGCAGCATGGATTTATATCAGAGAAAAACACAAACCAGAATGAAACAAACTCAGAAATTCAAAATAATTTTATGGAAGTGTTTCTTCTTTGTTTATAACAACTACTTATAAGTTAATAGAAGTAAAACTAATAAGTTTCAACCAAAACGTACTGAAATAAACATATGCTTATAGAAACATAAGCTGGGTACAGTGGCTCACATTTGTAATCCCAGCAGTTTGGGAGGCAACGGCAGGAGGATTGCTTGAGGCCAGGCATTCAAGACCAGCCTGGACAACATAGCAAGACCCCCATCTCTGCAAGAAATTAAAAAATTAGCCAGGCATGGTGGCACGTGCCTATAGTTCTAGCTATTCAGGAGGCTCAAGTGGGAGGATTGCATGAACCCAGGAGTTCGAGGCTGCAGTGAACTGATTGTACTAATGCACTCTAGCCTAGGTAACAGAGCAAGACTCTGTCTCTAAAAAAAAAAAGAAAGAAAGAAAAAAGAAATATATAATCGTTTAAACACATGAGTGCAGACATTTAACTTCTGATTGTCTCTCTTGTTATTTTATTTCCTAAAGAAAACATGGCAAGACTAGGTAATCTAAATATCCCTAGTCCTTGTTTCATAAGGAATTACCGAAGCAGAGCAGTGTATTATTCCTAATAGTCAACTTTCAGGCTTGATAATCAATTTTAGGTAGTCCAAAATTGTCCATAAACTGATCCTGTCAAAATCCAATAACATGTGAACATCACAAGCACCTTTTTTTTGCATCTAATTAGTGAGGAGTGTGTACTTCTTTCAAGTAATTTATAGAGTCACATTCTCCCAGTTTGAACAATACACCATAAATGAAGCACATTTTCCCAGTAATAATAGAGCGTTATTTTTCTCAGTGAGGCTGTGCTTTGGAAGAATTGCGCCCACTGTGCATTCTGAGCGCCTAGCCCTGGCAGTGGGGAGGGGCGGGGAGTTGGGTGTTCTCAGAGTGTGTGTTTGTTCCCAGAAGACGCACAGAGGTTGCCTGTGCAGGTGGCCGTGGCCACACGCTCGTGGAGCAGGTGCACCTCCTCGGAGCCTGATGGTCACCAGAGCCGGGCCCGAGGAGGGGTGTCCTGTGCTCCACCCCAGCAGGGAGACTGAGTCCTCGTTCCTGTTTTGCGTGATGCCCACTCTCCCCCCACTCCCCCGGAGGAGCACCTGGTCACGTCTCTTTTCCAAGCCCGGTGCAGCAGCGTGGAACCACGTTTGCGCACATCCTGCCGGCGTGGAGAAACGGACCGGCCTGTCCCCATGTGCCATGCTCGTGCTGCCCTGCCCTGCGCTGGGTCTCGTCTTCACTCCCGTCTTCCTTTCCGTTCCCAGTCTCTCCTCATTGCTTGATTCCTCTCTCTGCCTCTCGTGTCCTCTCCATACAAGGAATCTCATTTGACGCAGACGGGTTGGAAATCCCTTCAATGTCCTACGGACCCCACGTCACGCGTGTGGGTGGACATGCTTAGTTTGTCCCCCACTTTGTTAGCAGGACTGGAACCCACACTTTTGAGCCCCACTACAGCCCGGTCATGGCTCTCAACACTCGGTGATAGCAGAGAATAAAGCAAAAAAAATGGAAAGTTGGAAAATACATATAGCCATTCTGAAGTTTTATTTAATTGAAAATTTAAATGCAGAAATATCTCCACTACTGTGTGCAAATATTAAGCTCATGTGAACTTGATCAAACGTAAAATTTTAGATATTACTTTTGTGTCAGACACGAAGTTCGATCTTGTTGAGAAAACTGTAAGCAAAGCATAATTTACTTGCTATAAAGGAGGGTCAGGCTCAAAAATGGCCCTCTTTCTACCCCCAAATTTATATCCAGAACAGGCTAACCCTAACCCTCATCAGCTCCTTTAAAGCAAATTAAAATAAGCACAACTCACAAACACTGCATAAAATCCACATAGAAAGGGAAAAATAAACTAAGATGCCATCATTTTCTCACATGTAAAACATGGCAGAATATCGAAGTAGAAACTGATTCTGCAAGCAGGTCCTAGGACTCTGAAATTTTAGTGGACTAAATAAACAAGTCATTAGCTAACATTAGTCAGTAATGCTGTCTAAATATCCAGAATAATTTGGATCGATTGATTAAAAAATGCACAGAAATGCCGTGGGTTTGTTCCTCTCTCTAAGGCGAGCTTTGGGAATGTGGGATCATCTTTCCTTTGAAACGATGATGAGGAGGAGTTGCTACACTTCTATTTTTGCCAGACTTCAAGACAAGCTTGACTGAGACGTCAAATGGCAGTGGCAGTGGCGGTGGCTGCCACTAAATATGCTGATGTATGCACGTCCATGGCTGCTGTCTGCTCACAGTGAACAATGGGCTCTTTCCGTCCCTGGAAAGACAGACAGCTCTGTGCGCTCATGGGCCCGGGATCGAACAAAAAGTGGGGACGCGATCAAATCGTCTAGCTCTTAAAGAATTTGAATGGGCTCCTTTGTCTCACCCAAAACTCTGCTAAAACTGAAATTATTAATTAGATTATACTCATGGTAATGTGCAGTGATTTGATGTGGGGCCAGGCGGTGGCTTCGAAGAGCAGCAGCTTTGTTTTCACGAAGAAGCAGAAGCTCTTCTGACTGTCAGAACATTTGTGGGTGTCCCTCACTCACAACCGGCCTGAGGCCTTCTGCGTGTAAGTACGTGTTTTTATTGTTACTCATTCAGTAAACTATTCAGCTCACGTCTACTCACCATCTACCACTTGCCAGGGAGCAGGCAATCAGTCGGGCTACACACTTAATTACAGGGTAAAAATGATAAAACAACAAAAGTCACGGCCGTCGTCACAGCAGTCGAGTCACAGGACGTGGTTCACATTTCACACGTACCACATGGTCTCATCCTTGCAACCCTTCGACCGGCACGACATCTGTGTGCCGTGCGGGTGTCACAGGCGGAGACGCGATGTCACACGGGAGGTGACGTGCGGGAAAAGAGAACGGGCCGCAGTGACCACAGTGAGGGTCCCATTGCCTGTCCCGCGCTTCTGGCCAAACCCCGTGGTTCTCTGTGCCTGCGCTGGGGCCCCTTTGCTTCCCACTGGGCCACGTCCCCTTCCTCTGCACACCCCAACGCACCCGGCATCATTTTCATCACAGACGAGGATCCGGTAAGTTCTTACCCACTGATGTCTGTTTACCAAAAAGTATACAAAGCGCAACTCAGTCAAGACTTCATGACAAAAGGCTGCTGTTTACAAGGGACTGTCGCTGCTCTGCTAGCTGGCTTGGGTGGATGAGGGACTCGGTCTCCTGAGCTGCATGTCACTAGAGCCGTGGGTTTACTTCGGCTGGAGGAAAGCACCCGGGTGGTGTGTGGGCCACGGTGGGGCCGTTCCCAGCAGGCCCCACCGGACCACAGGCCTCCTATGGGATTCTGCACTGAGAGCAATTCCTCCACCCGGAGAGGCCAAGAGATGTCGAAAACCAACCAACCAACCAGTAAAAACAAGCAGCCAAAACCAAACAGCCTGTCTCAAATTGGCCACTTCCATAGTCCGTGGCTGCGTCAGTAACAGGAACCAACGCCCAGGACAGCCGTCTTGCTTCCCAGAGCACGGTGCACGGAGCGGGGCTCCCCCAGACACAGTCCGCCGGTGTGGTCACCCACAGAGGAGACAATGCGGGCGGCATCACGCCCAGGTGTTCCGACTCATGGGGAGCAGCCCCAGCTGCGGGTGGCTTCAGCAACCCCAGGTTTGCTCAGTTTGTTCCTAATTAGGGGCAGGGTTTGAAGACTCTTTTATTCCAGAAAAAAGCAGTATTTGAACTGGGACCATGTGGAAGGCAGAAAGGGCAGGCTGAGACGCCGTCGCCACACTGGACGTAACACGCTACTGATAACACGTACCGTTTAAATTCCAAGTCGGCCTAACAATCAAACAAGATCTACGGAGCACCGTTTACGTGTGAGGTCCTGGAAAGAGCCTTGTGGGGACGCAGTAACCTGGGGCGTCGTGCGCAGTCCCCGGGGACGCGGCCCGGCGTGGGCAGGAGACCCACACGCTCGCCAGCGCAGCCCGGAGAGTGAGGAGCGGCGCACACAGGACTGGCTACCCAGACAGAAGGGACAGAGCCCGAGGGCAGGTGGGCGGGACCTAGCGGGAAGAGTGACAGTAGCTGAGCTCTGAAGGGAGGGTGGCGGCGTCAATCTGTCCCCAGAGTCCAGACCCTGCGTCTCTTGCACTTTTCATGTTAATGATCCTCCTCATCCTCCGCACTTTCATTTAATGATAAGCACTAGGTTACTCTTTCGTTTTCTCTTCTTTTTTAGTCTTCTCATCCTTTCCAGCCTACTCCTGGTGATGACGTTCCAGGGGGCAGGTTATCTCTCCATGTCTGCATCAATGGCAGTCGAAGAGGCTTGGAAAAGTTTGTTCTGTGACTCAAACGGAGTCGTGGACGGTCCACAAACGAGTGACGTGGCTGTGTCCCCCCAAAACTTTATTTACAAAAGTAGGCTGTGGGCTAGACCTGGCATACGGGCCGTGGCTTGTCAACCTCTGGCCTAGAAAATCCACCACGCCTCAATTACCGTGACTGGTACCTGCTGTAGCAGTTACCGAGACGTCAGGCCTGGCCCCAGGGAGAAACAATCACTCTGCAAGACTGAACCATCCTGCAGGACAGCCATGGCCACAGGTGGCTTTTGAGCACGGGGGTGTTGCTTGTCTGAACTGAGATATGCACTTTAATTGTGAAATATACTCTTGGATTTGAAGATTTTGTATAAAATAAAAGTATGAAATATCTCATTAACAATCATTCTATACTAGTGACGTATTGAAATGATAATATTTTTGTTATATCAGGTTACCTAATATACATGACTGAATTTTTTTAAAGCTTATTCTGTGACATTTGAAATTTGGACTTGCTTTGGAGATGAGGGAAAACTGATTATGAAGGTCGCACCGTGCCACAAACCTCTGCACAACTCCTCACGGTCAGGCAGAGCCCAGATAGCAAATGGAAAAGGTGCTCCGGACCCAGGCACAACAGCAAAGAGCGTCTGACAGCCCACACGTCACTGCCCCGGACCAGCCATGCGGACCTGACCCACTCCTACCTCTGAGGGTTAAAATGCATCCCTTGGACTGACTTTTGGACTAAAATGCACAAAAATGCAGTGCAATATCTACATATCTGTTTTCCCTGAATAAGTGTAATACAGCACAGCTGTACTTAGATTACTACAGTGACTTCGAAAATTATCATGAAATGAAGGAATCTTTATTGTCTTGGAAGACGTGTCTCACTGAGCCTGTCCCGCTCCTTGGGTCACCCTTGTGGGAAGAGCTGGCACAGATGTCAAAGGGCCGCTATTTCTGGACAGCAGCTTCTTTGGGGGCCACTGTCTGTCTGTCCCACTTAACCCAATGGCCCTTTCGTCTGAGGATCAGAACGGTGACATTTCCAAGCTGGAACAGCAGCGGGCCAAAGGCTTCCTTCTCTGCAACAAACCTGAACACGAGGCCTCCTGAAATCCTGTGCCGAGACTCTTCCACTCCACATCCCAGTTTCTGCCTTGGCAGGCAGGAAAATTGAGGGAAATTCAGTATTTCAATTCAACTTCCATTTCCAACATTAACATCGATTGCTGTGAATAAGCTGCGGGAGTTTGAGTTTTCGAGGGTCCTTCTAAGTTGCTTGAACTCAAGAGGTAGATACACAGCTATTTATTTTTTAAGTGGCATCAAATGGCCCGACGCAGATAGAACGCACTTGCCACATGAGTAGATAAAGTAGAACGCGGTGCAGAGAAGGCCAAGCTTTCAGACAGAAGCCTGACTCACAGCAAGTCTCCCAGACACACAGAACAGCGGTCACGTGTGGCCACGTGTCCTGAGCCCCCAGGGACTGCTTTCTGCATGATGACAACATGCCTGTCTCCAAACATCAAGGCACAGGGTGTCACACAGACCAAAATAAATGACTGTGATCATCACAGTTAGGAGAAATAACTCTGTATTGAATCAGCATGACCTAGAAAACCCAGGACAGCAAGGTCCCTGCAGAAGATGGTGCACTGGTCACTGAGAGGGCACTAGCACCTTCAACCTCTGCCCCACCCTCTTTTCACGTCTGCAGAGACCACTGAGCACCAACTTCATTGATGTGTGTGATAGGAACATGCCCAGGAAGAATGCCGCTCCATAGCTCCTCAGGGCAGGTTATACTAGCACACAAATCGCTAAGAATGCAAGGTGGACAATGGTAAGGTCCATAAAAACACACCTTGTGAAAGTTCAGGGAAGGGGCTGAATTCATCTGGAACCAGCCGTTGAAGAGTGACGAAGATGTGTTTGCGCAGACCCCGGGGGAAGACATCTTGGAAAGAAGAGCGTGAATCACCCAAGCACAGACCACGGTGAGGCTGGGTCCTGTCCTATTGCACTGTCTGGGGCAGAGAGGGATAACGCAGGCATGGACGGCAACGTGGGAAGGGTGGAGACGGCCTCGAACAGTTGGGTTAGGTGTTTGGGTTCATTTCTGCAGAGAGAGACTCTAGCATTGTTTGAGCAGAAAAATGCCAAAGCTGCACTATGGGAGAATTGATCTGAACGCAGAGCGTGGGCTGCATCTGTAAGTGTGTGTGCTGCTGGGTGGCACTATGGCCACGCAGACTGCTCTGGGGTAGCAGGAGGAGGAAGGGGAGGATGGAGCCTTTGCAAGAGCCATTTCAGAGGCAGAATTGGCAGGAAGTAGCCACTGATTGGCTGCCAGATTAATTATCCCGAAGAATAGCCTTGGCCACACAAAACCTTCAGTAATTTCCAATTATCTCAGAACGAAGTCATAATCTCATCCACGGAGACCATGGTGCATTTGACACACCCAGTCCCCACGACCCACCCTGGGCGTCGGTGCTCCTAGTGTCCCCGCTGCGTCTCTGCAAAGGTGGTCCAGATGGCTCCCCAGAAGAGCCCGTGTGTTCTCTCCTGAGCATGCATTCTGTGTTACCTGGTGGAAACCTTTTCCTTCGAGGACCGAATCCCCCCTCCTCATGGAGTCCCCACTCCAGCCTTGCCTGGCATCCTGGCTCCCGCCTGGGAGAAAATCCCAATTAACTCAATTTATAGTTGCCACTTTTATCAAGTCCCAGACCACTTTATGGTCATTTATAGACTTGTCTCCCCTTCCCCGTCGGTCCATACAGTTTCCGATACCGTAAAGCACTTCTGACTCATTTTCTCCTAACTCCTCGCACTGACCACTGAAGGAATTAGTGAAATGATAACCATGTAAATGACTTTCAGATGAAAGGGGCTCACAGGAAAATCCCTGCGCCTAACCAGCCAACAGACAAAAACAAACAAATCCAAAATGGAGAAACGAAGAAATTCCCATCCCGTGGGTCTGGGGAGGCGTCACACCCACTGGGTGACCCTGAAGTGCCGACGTGTGGTCTCGCCACCCCCAGGACCTCACGGTCGCTTCTGGCTCCTCCATCCCGGATCTGAACACAGACGAGGTCTGGTTCCAGAACTACAGGTGACGAGTGAGGAACCTGAGGTTTTGATAGTGAAGATCACACAGGGATCACGAGAGGAGGCCAAGGCCAAATGCAAGCTGGCAACACACAGGATGAAGACAGGAGCCACACTGCAGCTTCCCCTGACCGAGCCTCACAGACGTGAGTGTCCGCTCTGCGTGCCGCGCTTATGTGTCTCGACAGGGACGCGGCTGAGCCGCCGGGATCGAGCTCGTGCTCTGCCTCATCTAGTAAACATGCTCCAAGTCTCCTCACCCAACGAGGAGAGAGATGGCGAGATGCGGGATGCACAGTGAAGTTGATCTCAGATGGGTGCATGAGCAGAGAGCCCTGGAGCTGCCTTCCCTTGATGAAGTGAAGCTCCAGCCGCTGTCACCTAACGAGAAGAGCAGGTCTCTATGCCTCACAGTGCTGGGACCCCACCCCTGCCGCTGGCGGTGTGCGTGGACCCACCCCTGCTGCACGAGGCTGGAGAGGAGGCCAGGTCTCCAACGCCTCTCTTCTCTGGCGGGACTGGCTCTTGGACAGAGCCATGTGGCCGCTGGACAGGGGAGCGGGAGAAACGGAAGGGCTGGAGGCCCCTGTCCCACCCATTACGCCCGCCTAGGTGAGCAGGTGTCTTGTGCCTGCTTCACTTCGGTCCGAGGAGAGGCCTGTGCTGGGAAGGCACAGCCAGCAACGAAACAGCTGACGTGCGGCCTGGGGTGACCGAACCCAGTGTCCCGGGAGCATCCATGATGCCGCGAGCCTCAGCTTCAGCGTATTAACTGGGTACCTACAGACATTTGGGATTCCACATTCATTTCCTTGGAATAGCTGGGCCTCTGGTCAGCGCACGTAGCACCTGTGCGTTGTCATGTTCAGGTGCAAGTATGGCGGGGTCTAGCTGCATGGGCAGTAGCGCTGCTCTGAGGGATACACCCGGACTCAGCAGAGGCAGTGACGGAGAGACCGAGGTTCTGCACTTTCCACAGCTCCTCTGGGAGCGCACGTACGGGCAGGTGAGAGCATGAGTTCGCCTGGAAGGGTCGGGCCTCCCTGGGCACCTTCCTATTCTGCTCCTGCCGTGTGTGGCACCGGATTGTCACCTCCCTTGCCACCTCCTGCCTCTACCTTTGGTTTCCTCCCTTGTCCCTGAGAAAGAGCATCTCACTTCATTCTCTCTCCCTTTCTCTTTCACATGTGTGCTGGAAGACTACGGCACTTCTGGCCCCGTGAGGTGGCTCCCGCCTGTAATCCCAGGGCTTCGGAGGCTGAGGTGGGAGGAACACTGGAGCCCAGGCGTTGGAGGCTGCAGTGAGCTATGATCATGCCACTGCACTCTAGCCTGGGCCATAGGGTGAGACTCAGTCTCTAAAATAAATGGATAAATAATTCTTAAAAGTAAAAAGTAAACTAAAAAAAGAATACAGCACTTTGAGGCATACTGAGGGTTTTTACCACCAGCAGCGTTCTTGACAGCTCGTTCTCTGCCTTCTCTCCAGCACCAGATTCTCACGTTTAAATAATCCTGCAGACACGGAGGCCAAGTCTGTGTTAGGTGAACCAAGGACAGGAGAGAAAACACTCACTGTCTCAAGGACATTTCACCCAAAAGCTGTGCTGGGAGACTGCTGCAAGGTGGGGCGTTGAAAAACGGGAGGGAGGTCAGGTTCTGGCCAGAGGCCGTCGGCAGGATGGAGGGGGCAGGTGGCCGTGACAGAGCGCGAGGAGCACCCCTCTGGCTGCCTGGCGAGTTAGCTCAGGGCTGGGCAGCCGTCCTTCGAGAAGAAGGAATAGAGAGGAGGATGCACAGACCGTGGGCGGCCTGGGAGCAGGGAAGAGAAAGGAAAACGGAAACAGCAAGGAACTGAGCACCCAGAGAAATGACATTTCTACATTCCTTTCAGAAAACGTGCATTAAGGATTCACATTCTGCAGTCACTGTCCTCACTCCATCAATGAGACAGGGTGAAGGAAGTAGTTTTTCTCCGTGTCCTTGGCGTAGTAACAGCATTTTTATAAAAAGCAAAGCTGATGGAATTCAGTGTATTGCTTTCTGAAGATCTCAGAGGATATGAAAACAAAACCTGGGAAATGGAGTGCAGTGGACAGCCGGCCGCCCTCGGGACGCGCCTCTCCGGTGATAGCTGTCCCAGCCGCGCAGGCGGCCGGCGGAGGGTTTAGGCGCGCTCTGCAGAGGGCCCGGAGCGCCATAGAGACGAGGGCCAGGTAATGTGAGCGGGAGGGGAAAGCAGATGACAGATGAGGAACACCTGTTTGTTTGGAAGAGCAAGGAATTGTGTAAGAGGAGGCAGGGAAGCCATGTTTGATCAAAGAATCAATGCAGGAATTTCTCTGTTTCGACAGAGAAAGAGAGACTCTGCTCGATATCGAGAAAGACTCTGCTCGATATCGCAGGGATCTGAGGAAGCCTGCAGAATGCAGGGGTGTCTCCCCACCGTGGTGAAGCAGTCAACAGCAAGGGGAATGGTTTCGTGACACTGTGTGGGTGCTAGCCTGAAAAAACTTACGGAAGACGTATTATTTATACTTTTAGCGATACTATACTTTCTGCAAGTCATGCTTAAATTTGATCTTAGTATGGAAGCATGTGCTCCACCTAATTTGAAAGCCACATTGAAACCTGTAGCCAGCAGCTCACTTATCTCCATAAGTTTATAAACACTGGGGCCCAACCCTCACTCCGGTTGAGAGCTCATTATAAATTTATCTTTTCAACATACCTTTCTCTGTGAAAAAAAAAAAATCCTTATCTGCACATAGAGATTTCCAGAGCAAAGGAGAAATAACTATTCTCATTATTTTCTTAAATGCTTTTAACTGTTTTATGGGAAATCTTATGGACTTATTTTTGGGTACCACAAGATCAAATAAATCTTTAATCTTCTTGTTAATCATTCAATAGAAACAATAAACCTCTAGATTGTCCTATATTTAGATCATAGAATTAAATGACATGGAATTTGCAGGAAATTTTTAAAAACAAACTATTAATTTTCAAAATGAAAATATATCATTTTCATATATACCATATATATGAAATATAGAGAATATATCATATTCCATACATCTATAGGAATAAGTCCCCCGAAGTTACCATAAATCCTGTACAGATCATGGGTGACATATCAGGATGGGTAATTAATTAGACACTACCAAACATCATTAAATAATGACAATTCCAAACACGGCATTCGTTGAACACATGTGCCGTGTTTATGTTAACATGGAATGCCTGGTCTCCCTCACATCCAAATTACACTCATTTTCAAGGATCAGCCCAAATCCTTCCTGCCTGTTGATAGGCACTCAGGGGCTGCGGGCCCTGAGGGATGGTGTGTTCTGTGTTCCTCATCCCGGCACACTCTGCAGCCCAACAGCAGATACAACCAGCGCACACACCACCTGGTGCCTCGATTGTCCACAAGAATTTTTTTGGGGGGTGGGGGTTGTTGATATTTAACCTTTCTGTGGTTATGCCTCATGTCCTCACCTAGATTTTCAGTCCTTAGGGGTGAGGACTGTGACCTACGTTGGCTCAAAGCTTGCCTCTACAGACATTCAGCGAGCAGGTGGCTTCCTGGGAACCATCGCCAGCAACCAAAGTAAGTATTAAACTGTAGATATAGAGAATAATCAATTATATTCTCTCTTTACAAAATTCTTTACATTTGGGGGTTTGTT
Source organism: Lepilemur ruficaudatus (assembly GCA_963574885.1). Lineage (NCBI taxonomy): Eukaryota > Metazoa > Chordata > Mammalia > Primates > Lepilemuridae > Lepilemur > Lepilemur ruficaudatus. Next base: position 118,011 of record CAUYRT010093777.1, read on the forward strand.
TCCTTAAACAGTATATGTCTTTAACAGCCTGAACTCTTTAATGAACATAATTATCTTTTTATGATTATACAGATGATAATATCAATAGTAAGTGCGACCGTCCCATGGATTTCTGTGGGCTTTGCATGACGTGACCTGTGAGTGGAACATTCCGTTTAGTGCCTCTGCTGACTGTTATCTGCTGCTATTATTGTTGTCAGGGTTCCTTCCTGACAGTCTGTTTGCATTAGTGTCTTAACATAATATATACATGGTTTGGATTTGCATAAAATAGAGTGTGGGTCTTTGTCACCTAACATTACGGAACTTGTGATCTTCCAAAAGTATTACTTTGCTAGTTGGTACATGTTCGCAACATCCCACTATAAATCAGCATGGGAAATGGCCAAACGGCATGCCTTTAGCAGATCTCTATGGCCTGTGAATTTTTCACTCTTTTTAATCTTGAAGGGCAGAAAAAGTTTCTGCAATTTTTATCGTTTCCTTTTCTTCCCAGCCCCCTTCTTTCCACATGTGTGTGTGGTCACCTCTCTTTTATTACACCTCTCATTTACCCTCCTGCGAGAGGCACTGCCCAATGCTGAAAGGTCCAAATTTAGCATTTTGAGCTTTTGCAGTAGTGGATTGTTTTAATAAGTGAAATTTGTCTTTGTTTAAAATCTTGCAAAGGAGCCTCCCTGGGGAGAGGCGCTTGGGAAGGCGTGTGTGACTCAGGGGAGGAGAAGTTTCAGGTGTGAAGAGAGACCATGTCCAGCCCAAGCCAGGGCTCCATCTCTCTCTCGTGTCCTCCCCACTATGGCCATTCTGACCTTCTCTGTCTCACTGGCGCATTTAGAGGAAATGCTCAAGTACACTCCTCTGGGTGGGTCAGGATATGCCATTGGCTACCACGGTGGGCACTCTGTTTATCACCACCCACGAGTTCTTGTCATTTTGGGTGCCTTCTGCTCTAGGCTAGCAGAAGTAGGACATGGATTGTATAATAGATTTGGCTGCTAAAAATGCATTCCTGCTTCACCTGTGCACACCCCAGATACTGCTCTTGTAAAGCAATGCGAGACATCAGCTAATGGGCTGTTTCCCCAAGTATTAAGCCAAGCCATATTAATTACGTGTATCTCATTTGCCTACATCACGACAGGTTAAGAAGATGCACAGTAATTAGATTGAGTCCGGAGAAACAAAGTGATGATCATAAAGCCACCACAGTCACATGTATTTCTGTGAATTCTGTCAGGGCAACTCACTACCTGTAGTTGCCGTAGTGGAATACTTGCCTGAATTAAAATAAAATCACAGTCACCAAATAGATAAAATTAAGAGGGAAAGGAACTTCAGAGAAAGCTAGTTTTCAGTTACACATCCGAGTGTCACACAGCCCGGGGAGTTTTCTAGATGACCAAGAGGCATTTGACCAGATGAATTTCACGTCAATCTGTTCGACACCCGTTAGTCCAACAATAGCACCTGCCCTACAAATTGCAGGCTGCTGGCGCTGAGTCTGCCTGTGCACTTCTCTGCAAAATGAGGACAAACACGGAGCCCACTGGTAGTGGCCCTGCTCACAGTGCTGAGCCCGACCCCCGCACAGCGCTGCCTCTGGAGAGCCGTCTGCTCACGGGAACACCAAACACAGAGTCAGCTCACGTTCCCACGGGAGAGCTTCTGAGAAACGATGGAGTCCAACACCCTCATGGACACAAGGGCACCGCGAGGCGGGCGGCAGAGGTGGCGTGTTCAGAGTCTCCCCACGTTACATGGAAAGCTGCCCTAGGGCAAAGATCTTTCCCACCCTGACCTCCTCACTGGGCTAGACGTCCTTATCACGGTTGACTGTGGATGGGAAATCTCACTTAGAAAATAAAAAGGACCAAAAAAAGCAGAAGAAAATGATGATTAGCTGTTCAATATTTGGTGAAGACCCCCCCGCCGAAGCTAATGGAAAAGCGACATTCCCTTGTGTCTTGGGTCATTTTTGGTGTTACGGAGAATGACCAGAAGCTTGTGGCACCTGTGCAGTCTGGCTGGTGCCACCAAGCCAGGCAGAGTAGAATCTTTCTGACTCTTGGAAGAAAGCAAAGAAATCAGTCAAGGGATTATTTATTTGTCCTCCTGACCTGCCTTCCATGAAGCTAAACGTCAGGAGCAGGAGCCAATCCGAGGGGCTGACGCCAGCGGATAAGTTAGAGGGACGGTGTTGTGTGGGAGCCACATGCTCCTCAGTCACGGGAGGAAGGGGAAGAGACAAGATTTTGTTGGCGGTAGGATGAGACGTGTCAAAGTGCCATACTGATGGGTGTGTGTGTGTGTGTGAGAGAGAGAGAGACAGAGGCCAGCTTCTGTGACTGTCCAACAGTGACCCTCACATTTTCATCATGGGTTTGAGGCTAAAAGCCATGATTTAATCTGCACATGTTGGGATCTGGAAATGTGAGGCATGAAATGTGAAACATGACCGGCTACACCACTTTTGCAGACATTCTGCATCTAATCCTGGGAATGTTGATACTTAATATGCGGGGTATTTATCACAAGCTGAGTATGTTTTCTAATTTATTCAAAACATAATACACAAGCACGTGCACTGAAGTGTTGGGTGTTAAAGTGAGATCCGACCTGTTCTCCCATAAGGGGGCTGTCTTCCCGCTCAAACTAACTAACCCCTTTGATCAGATACTGTTTTGATCATTAACTTTAAAACTAGATGAACAGGTGGCTCAGCCCATTTGTAAACAGGTGTGTTAACGTGTCCCTGGAGAACAGATAACAATATTTCTTGCCTTGCACTTTGGGTGTGGGTCTCTTAGGGAAAAGGATTGTTTTTGAGCTGACAAAATCCCGGTAACAGCATATTAGCTAAAAAACATTTGGGTGGCAGAGCTACTTCCATGCTTGTTCTCAGGACTATGAAAAGAATTGCAAAACATATTGGAAAATTCAGAATACAAATTCAGTGGAAAATTTTACATGTTAATTCAGTACCAAATGTGCCACATTAAACAAAGGGCAAGTAATAAATTAGTGTGCAATTTATCTGAGTAGATTACTAAGATTTTCTTTCCTGCTCTATGACAAGTACCTAGCATCACTCAACACTTCTCACTTTATGTAATCTCAGAATTCCATTTTTAAGCAAAGCCATGTGGCCTTTTGATGCCTGAGCTACTTAAATTTCCAGACTTTGAGAGACTATAAAATGCTAATTCTAACCTACCTTGTCTGTGATAGGATTTAATGGCAAAATTCTTAATTCTAAATAGGCAAGTATGTGCAGTCAGGTCTGACTCAATGGAAATGTGGCATGCAGTCATCGGCGTGGTCTGAAACGCATGACCAGTTTCTAATTTGAATTCTCCTCTCCTCCTTCTTGTGATGCGTCTGCAGCCAATGGTGAGCTGGTGGAGGCCGCATTGGCAGCCCCCCTCCTCTGTCAGCACTGTGGCAGGACGGCGGATGTCATGGGCTAAAGGCAGAGATGAGTCGGGTGACCCAGGGGAGCTTCCTGTTTGCCTGGAGGTTGCCTCCAGTCAACGGTCCAGGGCTTAACCATGTCACGCCCAGAATGTTCTGTTGCTGATCTCTGGTATCAACAGCTTTGAAATGTTCAGAAATTGCAAAACAGATACCTGACATTTACCAACACTTCTTCCTCAAAATAGCATTCTGTTTACTGTTTCACACACTCTTAGGTAAGCAAAGGCTTGCTCGGCTGTAACAGAAGACCATAAGGGTACAGCTCATGTGCACGCAGAAGCCATGATGAGTGGGGACCAACTCAGAACCCTCGGATATTTTTAGCTCTAGATTTTATAACAAGGCAATAAACTTAAACCGTATGTGTAATTAAATAGAGAAATAGGGTTACACAACGCAGTGCTATTAAGTGCTAATTTTTGGAATGATCTCCTGGATTCCTGAAGTATTAATCATTGCTGGAAAGGAACATCAGGGTTCACCCTACTATTCTTCTTAAGTAAGGAAAATATTTTAATCTATTTCAAAATATATTCAAGAAAAAATAAATCTAGAAGCAGGTGTGATTACCTTTTATCAGAAATACATGTGTATATATACATGTACACATATATATATATACACACATACATATATACACATATACATGTACACATATACATACACATATGCATATATATACACATATACATATCCTCGTGGGGCAGAAAACCACCTCTCCCGGCTCTGCACACAGCAGGTGCTTAGCACACACATGTGGCAGGAGCTGTTCAAAGCTGAGGGGTGAAGGGAGGAGCTGACTCTAAGGAGTCACGCTTCAGTCTTCAGCGTTGACTCTGATAACACTTTTTCCTTCCAGGAGGAAACCCCTGGGCTGCCCACCAGTGTGGCTGTTCCAGCTAGTCTGTCCCTACACTCTTCTAAAATGCAGGATCTAAAAATAATTAATACATTAACGAGCGGATTCAGAGGAAGGAGAACAAAAGGGAGACTTTCTGCCCCAGCAGCCGAAAAGTCCCACTGGGGTGAAGACACACTCCCCTGATCCTGAGCCCTGAACGTCCCCCTAGAGTTCGGCGTAGAAGCCCCAGAGCCTCCGCCCTGGACAGAGGGACAGGTGTGTCCGTGTACCTTGGGGCTGTCCTCCCGCTATCTGTGCTGTGCTGGGTCTTGGGAAGGTGCTCACATGTGAGAAGGACAGACAGGGTTAAATTCATAACATGGTACTTATTCACACCACATTAGCCATAGGAACACTACAATTAGGCATAAAATTTTATTTCTGTGATAATATACTCTGAGCCCTAAAAAGAGCCAGTAAAGAAAGAAATTTCCCTTAGGGAAAAAAAAAACAAGCAAAAACAAAACCAGTTACTCCTAAAGATGAGCAGTGCAGCACTGTGAGAGCAATGCCATTGTTGCCTCCAACCCACAGGATGGAAGGTCAACAATAGGTTCAAACCCAGAAAATACAGGTACCTATGACCTCTCGCTGTGATCACCGGAAAATCAGACCACAGGATTTTTCAGCGTAACACGCCCAGTCGCTCTACATCTCCAAGTTATCTGCAAGGTGCAAGTGGTCTCTGCCTCAGGAAGGAAGCCGGCGAGTCTGTCTGCAGAAAAGGCTCATACGGATGAAACCTCAGCCAGCTGCCATTAGCACGTACAGCAGAACAATTTCACTCTTGCCATCCCTCATAACGATCCCCCTCGTTCCTGCAACTGGTGATGAGCAACGCTTTCCACGACCCAGACAACAAACAGCTGGCTGGGCGCCAAAAGACCATGCATCCATGGTCTTCCGTGCCCTTTTTAATCAACTTCCTAATTAAAAAATGCCATGCTGGCACGAGGTATGAAGTGAGTAGGCTTGGAATATTTTACAAAATAGCATCCCCTCATCCTGGGTTGTTGAAAATCTGTGTTCTTACAGATGTTTATGAGTTTTTCTGGTGCAGAGATAGAATCAATTTGCTTGCGCCTGGCCCTCAAGACGTATTAAATTTATCCTGAAGGAAACTGGTTTCTGAAAAGCTCTTGCCCAGATGCATTAGGCAGGTGGGAGTTTCAGTGAACCAAAGGGTCCACTAGCAGATGCAGCATCGATTTCTGAATGTTCACAATCTACCAGACAGCTCCCGAGCAGACTCGATTTGATGGCTCTCTATGGGGTGCCCTGCAGACTTGATTATTTCCACAACCAACCCGGCTAGCATTGTTTCATGGCGACAAGGCCCTGTGCTCTCAGCTTCTGTGTGGATGGCACCGGCTGGCTGAATACGAGCATCTGGGCGGGGAGATTGGGCCAAGTTTAAAGTCAGCCTCTAAGAACTGTCCATTGCCTTTAGGGCTCGGTGATGTGGTAGCCCCTGAAACGCAGATGCAATGCTGACTTTTGAAAACCATTCTATTGACTGCCATGAAAACAACCATGAATCCAGCTTGGGACAATGGCCTGACGGTAGGACTCAAGACAGGGTTTGAACTGGAGACCCTATGCTGAACATCTCTATCAACATACTACCCTGCCCCCCATTATTAATCCATGGGTTGTTTGTCTAGAGTCCCAAGCTTGACATCCACACCTGAAAATTTCTCAAGCAAATGTTCAATATCCGTGAGGCAATTTTCTGTAAGGCAGTTTGAGTCTGCTGGCTACGCAGGCAGACTTTAGTAAAAAGCAGCCAGGATGTCATATTGGGTCATAAAGTTCTTCCAAGTATACTAATGAGTGCACAGATACATCCAAGGCAGGTCTGCATGGTACACATTGACCCAGGGGCTCACATCTTGTCAGCTTACACACAACATCTTCACACTGGCATTTTAAAAACACATATATGCAAGCACTCACAAATCCATTGGAGAGATTAATTATAGTACTCCTAAGAGTGCAGAAATGCAGTGCAGGATTTTAAAGGAATTAAGGCCAAATAGCCTTTTGAAAAGAAGTTTACATATTTCCAATTCACAATCAATGGGAATCCTGCTGAAGCAACGACCTCTGCAGTCCCCCTGGCAGAGAGACCCCACGAGACAACGTACCCCCTCTCCAACCACCGCTGCCCACACAGCAGCTCAGCCAAGGAGTGCCTGATATTTGCACTAATATTTTGGAATCTCATTAACTGATTAAAATTTTTGCTATAAAGGCTGCTTTTCTTTCCAAAGTTGATATGCAGCCTTAGCAAACTGAAAACAGAAAATTTCCCCCAGGAATCGCATTTTCCGTCAGGCACACATCACTCTATTTCCAGCTCTGGGACCTTTCATTGTCATTGGATGTGAGTCCTCTTCAACAAGGCTGAGAACCAATGTGACAGATAGTGGCTTAAAGTGGCTCTGTCAGGTGGAGACTAATATGACAAAATTTTGGCCGTAAGAAAAAAAAAAAAATGCTGGGCTACACCTTTGAAAGCAGCCAGGCACAAAGAGCTTCCCCGCGAAGCCAGATTCAAGGACCTGTTTATGAATGGACACACTGAGGTTAAAAACTAAAGCTGATGTGTTGCCCCAAGAAAGTTATAACCCATCATAATGCCAAAAAGTGTTGTTTTAATCATACAAAGCTTGGCTCAACTCTGAAATGAAATGCAGTCACGAGAAAATAAAGCCAGTATGACTTTTCTCTAGGGAAGATCTCATGAATCTGAAAACAATTTGATATTTAATACTGTTTGAGTTAAATTAAGAAAAAAAATCAATTTTTCGTCACTCTAGTTTACAGAAAATTTAAAAATAAAATAGAAAAAAATTGCATGTTTATATCTATAGATAGATACCAAAAATTGATAATTCACCTATAGGCAAAAATAAAGCTCAATATAATTATGCAGAAACTTGCAGTGTGAGAGGGCAAATGATCAAAATCAAGTTTCAGCAGCTGCATACAAAGGGTTAATATGTTTTCCAATATCTTGTGTTTGAGGTTTAGGTTCATTAAAGGTAGTTTTCTTTTTTCTTTTTTGGAAGGGCATAGTTTTTTAAACAGTAGAAATTGCCAGTCCCCCCAAAAAGTTGTATTTCTTGTCAAATATTCACTGTTTTATTGTCTAAAGCAAACAGCTAAAGTAAAGCCACTCTTCAGAAAAAACAAGCTTAAAAACAAAAGCAAAAGAAAATCAAGTGATCTAACATATTCAGGAAACTGTAAAATGACAGGTACAGCATGGTAATTCCTGCTTGAGTTCTACCTTAAAAGCAGGTGAAATAATTAGGTCAGTTAAAATGAAAAGCTTGCCTTTTAAGGAGAACAGGAATTATTAAAACAGGATAGAACTATTTATCAGTGATTTCCCCCGGATGGAAGTATATTTAACTAAATATTAAAACACCTATATTCCAGTACCACAGCCACAGAATTACATAAGAAACATGTCACTGGTGACAATAGAAAACTAGGGTCCCAGCACGCCGTATTCTCACTTATCCGACTCAGAAGCCTGGTGTGCAGCAACGATCTCCATCTTTCTGCATGAGCCCAGAGTGTGGAAGGCCTGGCTGCTGCATTTCCTACCTCTAGAGCCCACAGACCCATAGGAACTCCAGCACCGTTTCCACAGCCTCCAGTAACTTGCTGGTTAAATTAGCTAAAACCTTCTTCCAGCTAGGAAAAATACACACCAGTCAAAACTCATTATGCCTGGGCTTGCCTTGAGACAGCGGTTGCTAGTTTTGCTGGTCTCCATACAGGGATCCGGAAAATATTAATTAAACACGTTGAATAATGGCTGCTGTAAATTTCTGAAAACAACACTCTCTAAACAGTTAATTTCCACCGGGGACGTGTGCAGGGAAGATGGATGAGCAGCCACCCCGACCAGCAGCGAGGACTCCCGCTGTCGCTGCTGTCGCTGGCCGCGGAGAGTTGAACTTTGCTCCACTTTGAACGCGGACCAGCGCGGGGACCGGGCGCAGGACATTACCCGGAGGGGACCTCGCGGGACCTGGGCACCCCCGCCGAGAGGTCCCCGAGACGGCTGATAGGCGCGGTTCCCACGCCCTCCCCCCGCCTCCCCGCCCGACTCACCCGGAAAATCCTCGGACCCGCTCGGCGACTACAGAGCTCCCCCAGCGCGCAGGGACGCCCCTCGTCCGCGCCGCGTCGGTCCAGCCAGCTCCGCTGCGCGCATCTCCGCGCCGCACAGGCAGCCCGCCTGCTAATTGTTCTGCCACATGGGCCGAAGTAAGGATGCTGCAGGCAGGACGCCGACAGGCCCGGTCGAGGATGGGAGTTAATGAGTTGACACCACTACACGCCGGGCGGGGCGGGCATGCGGACAGCCCTGCGGGGGACCGGGCGCAGCCCCCATGCAGGCGACAGCGACAGCGACAGCGGAGGCTCCGTTTTGCCTCTGCCCTCAGGTTCCCGCAGACACCGGCCCGCAGCTCCGGCCTGCTGTCTCCTGCGTCCGCAGGCAGCGAGTGTAGCCCTTTCCCTGAGTCCTAGCGAGTGAGGGACTGCACCCTGAGCTGGGTGTCTTTCGGGCTGGATGTGGGTTACACCGGCGACTTCCAGCCTCCCCGGTTATCGAGCTGGCAGCACGGGCGGGCGAGATTGGGGGTGCCCTCTGTACGCTTCCCACATTGTACCAGGCCCTAAATCTCCAGGGCAGAGTGTGTATCCTGTGCAGTGCTGTATTCAATGTAATAGACGAGAACTGTAAATACCAGAGCCAGGCTGCCACCAGCTACCGGCTAGGTAATATATCTAAAAATAGCTCCTCTATCATTGGTGTTATGGTAAATTCATGCTGTGGCCAAAGAAACCTCACAAAAGTCAGCTGAACCTATGGTATTTTAAATGGCACTATTGTTTAACATCAAAACAAAACAAAAAGAGGTTCCAAAACCTGCCACTTCTTAGGACGGGAGGATGGTTATGCAAGGGTTAACCATGATTCTTAAAATCTCTTTCAGGTTGCCAACCACACTGTATCACTCTCTTTCTGTATGAGCTGCTTTTATCATTTTCTTTTAAAGCGAAAGACCTACACCATTTTTGCCAGAAAGTTAAAACATTATCATCCTTTTAGTATTGTTTGAAGGAAAAAAAATCAGAAAAAGTTTTATCTGAAAAGACAAGACCAAATAAGATTTCAAAAATACAAAAAGGAAGATAGATATATGACTTTTATTAGCATTTTTCCAGCTTAAAAAAAAAAGTGCTGATTTTATAAATGGCTTCTTGAGTCAAGCAGTAAAGGTTTTACTCTGGCGATAACTATACCATTCCACTCTCTGCAAACCTCTCTCTTACAGCACTCAGCACTATGAAAGGCTGCATTAAATCATAAAGGCTACTTTGGCACCTCCCACCCTCACCCCTGGAAACTAGCCTTGAATACACTGACTATAACTCCTGGCAGCCTGCAGACATCTCGGTGCCCACAATGGCATTATGCTGAAGGAGCAGCTCCGTTTGAGAAAGGTCCATTGTTGGCTTGTTTGTACACCAAGCCATGCGGCTTTAAGAAGTATTGTAATGTGCAACCAAATAGGAGCTGAAGACAGGCAGACAGGTGAAGAAACAACTATTTGCTGAAGTACTTAAAGAACATCTGAAATAATTCTAAAGAGCTGGGAGCTGCAACCACCAGGCACATAAGAATAATAATAATAAAGAAGAAAACCCCATGTAGCCTTTAAAACAGAAGGAAAGAGGTACCTTTTGTAGAAGAATCCCGGTCTGCAGTCTGCTTCTCAGGCGCGCAGGGCTGTGTCTGCCATGGAGAGCCCCTTGCACGTGCTACTGGCATTTCCCTCTCTCTGCTCCATGCACCCCTGCCCTCCAGTGCCTTCCCTCCCAGCTCCGTCAGCAGAGTCGGAGGCAGAGCCACCACAGGCCACCAGCCGCTGCAGGTTCTCCCCAGAACACAATGCCGACTGTGGCTTCCGTGGGGAGGCTGGCTCAGAAGCTCCAAGTTCCCAGGAACACCCTATTCCAGCTCTCAAAGGTGATTCCTCTGAAGACCAAGCCTCTGCCTGGCGTGTTGAGATCAGACTCACTGGTTACTACAGAGGTTACAATTCCCTTCCCAGGGAGCCCTGCTAGAAACCACTGCAGTCTGAAAGCAAGAAGAGCTTTAAGAGACTGTCCTGTTCCACTCCATCTTCTCACAGCACAGCACTCCTTACACTGAGATTAAAATATTGTCCTCCCCTCCCAACTTCTCTGATAATCACCACGTGGGGAGTAGGAATTTTTTTTTTTTTTTAAGAAGTACATTTTCCTAACAGAACAGCTCGATACAGCAGTGTTTATCGGTACTGGTTCATATGATAAATAAGAATGTATGCATTCTTTGTAGTCTTATAACACCTGGTTTACATTTTCTCTGCCATCTCTGATTACTTCTGCAGATGCCCTGAGGACTCATTATGATGTCAAAGCCAAAAACAGTTTCATTGTGGAAACACACACAGGAAAATCATTGTGTGTGCCTGAACAATGCAGGTGTGGAGGAGACACCCAGAGAAGAGAGGCAGAGACACCAACAGGGGCAGAGTCAAAGGGAGAGGGCAGAGGGGATGGTGGGGAGAAGACACAGAGATTCTACAAACTGCACCACGTTGCATGGAAACACAGCCCACTGATGGGAAAATGCATTGCTGTCTCCTTAAATAATCTCACATCAGAATAATCATACAACAAATTACCATAAAACTAGAGGATTTAGTTTTATTCTTGTACAACTTATGGCAATTATAGACAATATTTCTAATATGTGGGGTGTGCCAATTTAAAATATCATTTTTTAAAAAATACCAGCCAAATAAGATATTTGAACATAATCCCTCTACCAAAAAAAAAACAAAAAAACCCAACTACCTATATGTATTTTCTTCTTTAAGATTGTGGTATCTTTTATCTTTAGTTTAGTTTGGAATAAATGTAGGTAAGTGTCAGGTATAGTATTGTGGTACCGGATTCAGTATGACAAAACTTGGCTTGATGAAAAATATGTTAATTATTTTCAAGTTTTTGTTCAAGTTTATCCTCTGTTACTCCTTTTTAAGGAATGCTACACATTTTGTCAAAGAAAAGAAGACACTTGTGAAAAGCACCCTTAAAAAACTTGAAAATAAAAAATGCATGATGTCACTGCAATCAAATTATGCTATGAAGTAATTTAATCATAAGAATTTAGCAAAACTGAGGGTCTTTCTTTCTGAATCTGCCATCCATCTGCTTTCTGAGAACAGTTCTGGTGAGATTTACATCAAGGTAGACTTCCTGGCAAAGTACTAGATGAATTTGAAAACCTGGTTATTGATTGGAAATTATAGTCCTGGACCAGAGGGGGCACCCAGCCAGCCAAACTTCAACTGCAGAGCAAAGTGGACACCACTGGAGATGTGTTTCTCGTCCCTCTTGTTCACTGAGGGGATTTCTTACATAAAACATTTAAGAATAAGTAAGACTTTAAGTTGGTTGTAGCCACTAAAATGTATAATAAGTAAACAAAATATTTTAGATGGTATGGTATGTATTTTTTGAAAAATGTCTCTCCCTCAAATCAGACTGGCTTGCTTACAGGTAGAGTTGGAAAATTAGTTTATACCTGTAACTTTGAAATTATTATTTACTCAACAAAATTAATTTTTCACAAAGAGGTAATTGGCTTTTTAAAATAATGCATGGAAAGTATTTCTAAAGGCAGCCAAACAAAGAATCAGATTATTAATTCAATATTTTGATTTTTAAATATAATTTTCACAAGCAGAAAAACTTTAAAAATCATTGAAATTGCAAATTCACTTATTTCTTTTCCCTAATTTATTAAACATTGACAAAGAAAGCAGACAGAAATCACCAGACAGTACAATAGTTGGGCATATTCAATATTAAGGTATAAAATGTAAGCATTTTCAAAAAAGTAAAAAAAATAATTAATTAAGTGAAAAATGTAATAGGAACAATGAAAGCAGCGCATTAAAGAAGACTCATTCTGTAAAGATATCCACATAGTTCTAAAGTCATGTTTATACACCTTTTAGAATCCAAAGAAGACTATGTATTCATATTCTTTTAGGAATTTTTGCAAACCACTCATATGTGATCACAAATTACTGGGCCTTGAACCTGGCTCTCAGCTTCTAACACAGATTTATGAAATTGGCTAAGTTCAGCTGCTGGATGCAAGTTTAACTCAAAAGAAGTTGAAATTTATATGTCATGCATACTTTCTGCCTTACTATAACACCAGATAATCCTGCTTCATCTTTTCAGAGAGGGAATTTTAATAATAATTGCATATACTTGGATGAAGACTTTTCCATTTGAGAATCAGTAGCAGTTACAGTTTTCCAACCCACAGTTATACACATACAAGTAATTCTGACAAATTCATCATATGTTTGATAATCTGGAAAGTAGGGTAAAATGTGTATGTAACGCCAGCTGGAAGGTCTTTACAAAATAAAAATCTTCAAGCATAGAGATCTTTGCTGCCACCATCTTCAAAACATTCAGTTGTGACCATAAAGGCTTCTCCTACTTCTACCTCAACTAGCACCATCATTAAGGTGATGAAGTGAGCCATTTTCACGTTGCCAGTAAACTGGTAGGAAGTCGGCCACTGCTGCAGGCAACTGCTACGGGCTGCGGACAGCTCCTGGTGCTGAAAGGGAGGCAGAGAAGCCTTTCTCACAATAGCTCCCTCCACCAGCCTTTGAAAAATCACAGCAAAATGAATGAGGTGGCAAGTGCTCAGGCTGAATAGCACTGTCTGCAGAACAATGGCAGCCAGCTCCAAATCCTACTATAATCACATTAATGAGATTAATCAGTGAATTAGCAACAGTCAAATGTCAGGGAGGCAAGGAAGAATCCAACCAAGATTGGTAATTCACTTTTTTGGGGGGACTGGGAGGGATGGAAAAGAATCAACTGCACCATCCTCTAGGTTTTTCAGAAGTTGACAATTTTCATTCACAAATTTTAAGACTATATATACCGATAGAAAGACAACAACATCATCTTTCGTATTATAATATGGATCCAGGTATCATATTACTGACACTTAAACTATAATCCTCTGAGAAAACTGAAGTCACTTTAAATAATCTTCATAAACCATCAGAATTTCATTATTTCAAATTTTCTAAGTGTGAAATTAATATTTAAAATGAGCTTATATCTCTAAAACTCAAGCTAAAATAAAAAGAAATATGGCTGATTTAAAAAGGAAGGATTATATAACAACTGCTGTTGCTTGTTAGAAGTCTGTGATGGTGTGGCAGGAGTTTTGAAAAGTGCCATCAAGTAAAGTGCTATCATACAAATGCATCGCGACGGTCTATTGTCTTTCATAACGGGGATTCGTTATTAAGGCAAAACTTTAAGTAAACTTTTAACCAATTGACTTTCTGCACTTGAGGTTCTAGAATCATACATGTTCCTTTAAGTCAATCAGGAAAAACAAACTTCTTTTTTCCTGGAATGTGTCACATAGTAGCCTTTATAATGTACAATCAACACTTTGATTCAAAGTTCTTGAAAGGAGAAAACTTACAGAAATGCAATACTACTGTTTTTCAAAAAGAAATATTGTGCAAAACACCTTTATTTCTAAAATAATCTCATTTTTATCTCTATGGAAGTCATGCTTTTATTTATAATTTTAAAAGCTACATAACTTTTATGAAGTTAAACAATTAGAACGACCCTCATATGCCTGTTAGAGTGTTAACGGGGTGCTTTTGTCTATGAGGTTAATTTTGTTCAGTACAATATATAAACACTTGAACAAAAAAGGTCTTGTACAAAATATTTTTACACTAAGCAAATAACTGAGTCAAAAATTCTTAAGTTTATGTAGACATGGTGGCACAAAAAATTGTCATGGTTAAATTAATGCTAAATTCGAAATCTTCCCTCTGTATTTTGTACAGCTAAATCTCAACATGAATATTTACACGTGTAATTATTGCTTTATTCTGATCTACCTTGAAGCTAAAGTATGCAGTTCGAACTTTGTTTATCAGTTTAAGTGGCATTAAAATACACATTTCTGTTATAAATAAAATGCTATTTCATTATTATGAACTTCAAACATTTAAGTTATAATTAAAAATCTTTATTTGAATTTCTCAATGTAAAAATGTAAATCAACTTTCTTCTTATTTTTAGGCAAATAGTACATCAAGAATATCTAATATTTTAACAATCTTTGGATAAAATTATCTGCATCATTTCTAATGTAAAGTAATTCAGTAAAGTCTCTGGGAAGTTTTTGTTTCAGTATCCTCATATCATCCCAGCACTATACATGCAGCAAGATATTTTTTGTTTGTTTTTTATTTTTTTCAATAAACAGCATCATAATTAAGGCATGCAACCTAATACCCATTTTACTTTAAAGACAGACTCTTGTGGATTACAAAACCCCTAGTCTAGGAACATTTCAGCTACCAGCCATGCTATAAAAATAACTTTAAAAAGGAGCAAACAATAGAAATGCAGCGCAAGCCCTTGAACTACAGTAAAATAGATCCTGCTAGTCCAAAGAATTAACCTAATGAATGTCACGTACCTCACAACATGACCACACTGCTCACAAGTGAAAGACAAGCTCAGTTTTGGTAACTGTGCCGGCTCAAGACGCACAGAGAGAAAACACAGCCCTGCTCCATCACAAGTTTGGGAGGGTGATGAGGAAGGTGCAGACCCCGCGACGCAGAGAAGATGGCTTTGTGTCTTCAGTGAATATTGACATCACAACCCACAGTCCAGGGGAAAAAAATTAAAATACACCCACCAACCACGAGTGAAAAATCAGGGGGCTTCACGAAGACTGCAGGGAAAAGCCCTCTCACTCTGTTTAGTGTGCAGCAGCTTAGGGGAAAATGTCGCCCGGGCGGGAATGACAGGAGCGGCACGGCGGGCTCCCCGGCCTGCGGGGTCTGCCTCACTTCCACACACGTCCCCTGATGCACACACTCCCACTCATCCTCTCCCAGGCTTTTCTCCCCCACATTTTTTTTTCACAAGCTCCAAATCCCCGGCATATGACCTTCTGTTAAATAGATAAAAAAAAAATTGCTTATCAGTCATGCAAATGAGGCTGAATTCATTTTCCACAACAGATGGCCTCATAGATAATGATGATGGCAGAGAGAAAATTGAATGTCTCTCACAAGGTGGCCATGGCAACCGAGAGCAGAATAATATCAATAATAAGCTCACTGCATAATAAGGTTGTCAGTCCTACAAATCAAAGTCCCCAGCTAAATCAGGTATACCACCCCAGCCAGTTACCAGGTAAATAATATGTGTGTGAGTGTACAGACAGGCACACACGGATTTTACAGTGACTGGGAAGAAAACTAGAATTTAAAACCACCCTGTGGACGTGTGTGTGTGTGTGTGTGTGTACATGTGTGTGTTGACAGCAGGGAGCTGGGAGGAGCCGGATAGTGCAATGACAACGTGACATTTTTTTCTTTTCTTTTCCTTGCTTTATGTTTTCTGTAATGGACTTGGTTCCACGAAGCACCTTCTCAACAGCCATATTGAAATTTGGAGCGTGGTGTGCTGCAGCCCTCTCCCTCCCGCCCGCTCGCCCTCGCCCGCTCCGGTGTGTGCTGCAGTGAGGCAGAGCAGCTCGCCCGCCTCGGGCTTCCACCTTGGCTCCCAGGGGGACATCCTGCAAAATGAATCAGCAGCCATCCTGAGCAGGCTGATTAAAATGAAAATGGCAAGGCACATGTCTGGGCGGAACTGGAGCTCGGCTTTGCTGTTGTCTGGCAAGCATGCTCAATATAGCTGCTGCTAATAATGGCTTTCTGCCTTTCGTTTTTAAAAAGGCATCACCCTTTTTCCCCTTGCCCGACTGGCGCAGGCTGTATCTGTGTGCATGTAGGGGCGTGAGTGCGCCGTGGGGGGAGATGAGGATGGATTGTTCTGTGAATTTTCTGCTGCTCACATGCAGACTGCCTGCCCGACAAGATCATTATTTTAAAACTGAACTTACTTCAGTCTTTCTTTGGGGGAGGGGGCAGTTAAGAAGCTTCGGGGCGGAGGGGCCAGTTATAAACCCTACCTGCCTAAAAGACCAAGGCAACACTTTACACCCAGATACCACAATTTCCACCCAAATCCTAGGCAACAGACCTCGAGAGAACTCCAGCGCTGTGCTTCCCAGGCACACAGTTGGACGTACTGAAACGCAGCCTATGAAGAAACCTGTTTCTGTTTCCAGCATTTGCAACCAGCCTGTTACTGTATCCTAGATATTATGCAACACCAAGAATTAGAATAGAAAGATGAAAACTACTAACTGATACAATAATCTAACACAATTTTGAAACAATAAATCTTTGATATTTTTGTTTAAGATTCTCAGTACTCTTCAATATCTCTGTCAATTTTTTGGGGGGTTGGTTATTTTAGGCATTCTGGAAATTAGACCATTATCACCTGTCATGAGTAAAATGACTTAAAAATCAGAAACAGGAATTTTTCTGAACTCATTATACACTGCTTTCCTGCGCATTTTACTCTAAGCTATAAATAATCTTTAAATTTTGCTGTCTGCATGCCTGCTTTCGATTCCTTTTGGTAACAGATACATGATTTTTAAGTAAAACCGTACATCTGTCTACTAATGTTTGTCTTTTCTGATTCCTGTTTCTGAGATGCGATTTTTTCTCCTGCACTCCAGCCCTGTTGCTGCAGTGTGAATCAGAAATCAATAGAGCTGCCCTAATGGAGACTCCACTCGGCACGCGGCACGCCAGCTGCAGTCTCCTCCCTGCTTCTCTCTCTTCCCCTTTCTCGCTCTTTCACACACGCGCGCGCGCACACACACACACACACATGCAGAACCAGTGACGTCTGTGCAGCTTTTTCACCTGATTGGACACCACATCGGATGTTCTGTGGAGCAAAGAATAGGGATCATTTACAGTCGGTGAAGACAAAATGGAGCACGTATTCTCCTGTGAGCAGGACACCGGCCCCGGGCTCCCAGACAGCCGGCACACACGCCGAGGACGGCCCTTCGCGTCCCGTGGTCACCGTGGAGTGAAGCATGACTCCAAAACGATCATAGAACTGTAATTGTAGTACAATGGGATTTTTTTTCATTTTATAAAGGACAAAGCATTCCTCTATAAAAAATAAGCACAATAATATTTCCATGAAAATTTGATGTTTACATCAAAGTGTGAGCCCCTGTGCACGATTTAAGGGTTTAAATATAGAACATATTATTACCTTAAAATACCTCCAAATACACCTTAAAATATGAATTACAAATTAAGAGTATATATGTGCATACACACACATACATGTAATCATCCCCTGTGAGTCTCTCTTCGTTGCATTAGCAATAAATTCAGTTCCATTAGTTAAAATCTGCCCCCAAATATCTTATCTTCCAATAAGAGAGCAGTGCCTCTAAATAACAAGCTACAGGGTTTTAAATCTCAGATTTATGCATGTAAGTGTGTTTCTGACGCATATGTGCATGGCACCTAAGGAAGGCGTCTCCCGACCCGACAGCAGGGAGGCGCGCCTCCTCCCTGTCACCCTGTCACCGCCTTTCATTCAGCCTCATCTTATTGACAACAACTGCCCCAGCCTGAGTCTGGCTGGGGAACATTTGCATTCCTGCCACCCGTCCTCTGCCTGGGTTTCAGAGCTGGAGATGCCAGAACTCGAACGGCTTAAAAGAAGGGAGGAAATGAATGAATCATGAAGCCACAGAGCAACACTTCAGTCTGCATTTTGCATTTACATTGTAGCTGCACTTGATAAATTACGATTTCTTAAAAAATGATACGAAGTGCTCTGCGGCAGGGTGCTGTAAAGCCCTTCAGGATGTGCAACGGACTGGTGGATCTTCACAGGACCCCTTCGATGAAAAATCCTCCTGTGCTTTGTGGCTAAACCATACAACAAAACATTTTGCCTCCAAGTATCTGGCAGATTCTTCCTTAAATTCTTTCTACTATACTTGATGCTGTGCGTAGAAGTTCATTCCACAGAGTAAAGCCTTTCTCTATTAGGAAATACATAGGTTACGTCTTTAATGTTATGCATGTATGTATTTGTAACGGAAAAGACATTGGAACATGCAGCCCTTTCTAATGGATACATCCTCTAAATTAATATAAAAATAAATCCCGGTATTTTTGTGTCTTGAAATATAAAATATGCATGGTAAACCCCAGCCTGTATTTCCAACTGTAGGATACTTATTCTGATCATTTCAAATAACAATAGGTTGATCTTTCATGGTACAGGAAGGACAGTCTCTTTCCATTCTCGGACTTCAGAGAAGACTCTGGTCTCAACATGTTATGTATAGATGAGGCCTCTAGTTTCTTCAGACTCTGCATCTCACACCACAGCCAGGAGGCAGCAGCTAGACCTCCAAGGAAAGCAGGGTCATGGCTTATCTGAGTTGTGCTAACGGAAGCTCGTGACTTTGTCTTCAGAATTTTGTCTGCACCAATGATGGAGGCCTGTGGCACCCAAGGGGAGTCTGAATTTAACTTAGGACAGTGGCAAATAGCATAGACCCACCCTAGCTGGAGAGTCAATGGCTAAAACCTTGAATCCAGATATTACCCCAGCAGAATGCGCACAGGATGCAAAGCCAGGCAGTAACACAGTCTTCCGCAGCTCTATCCAAAAACAGCTTTCTAACTTAGGTGCATATGAACTAAGGGAGGTTTTATTAACGTATCAAACAATGGTAAAGATGGGAAACTCATGCTCATCATCAGCTGAGAATTAGTTTCAACTAACCAAAACGTCTGTAGGTTGCTTCAACAGCAATTGTTAAAAGAAGTAAGGCCTCGGTGGCTAACTTGCAGAATAAACAGACCAATGAGAAGAAATGAGGGGGACAGGAAGAGTTGACATGCCAAGGATAGCTGTGGCCAGAATGAATTTGGAAGCGTAATCTTAGTGAACTGGTTGGGTCAAAAAGTATAAGTCTTGCACTTCTGAGAGCTCACACACTACTTTTGCAGCCATCCTGGCCTGACTATGCTATTGCATATTAACAGATATTTGGGGGGGTCTGGAGAATGGGGGTCTAACGCATCCATGTTCAGATTCTTTGGCCTGATTTTATAGAACTGGTTATTTTTTGGAAAAACATATGGGTACAAATTGCATCAAATACAATTCTGAGATCTAAAAGAGCATTGAGGATTTAAGGTTTACATGATTATAACCAGAGACCTAAGATGATCTATAAAAGGTATTTATGCCACCCAAAGTCCATAATTCGAAGAATATTATTTACAGTTTTACGAAAATAAGTAGTTTTCATTTCATGGTATAGCCCAATAAATTCACAAATACCCAAGTCTTCCAACAAGAATTTCCAAACTACCTCTAGACTACTGATAACCCAGTTTCTAAATTGTTTTGCCTCTCGGGTCTTCATACTGCATTTTCTTTATGTCATCAGTTCAACATCTCTACACGATTCAAGTCACCTGAAGAAAGGGACTTGGCCTGCAGCTACGGGCACGTGGCGGGTGCTGGAGGAGCCAGGGGCTCGGCGTAAGCATCTGGAGTGATTCTCAGCTACCTCGTGGGCCTTGTCTCCAAAGCAAAAAAACATGTTAGACCACTCACCTCATTCAGAGTTGTGTGTCCTTCATTGTACTGAAAATAGTAATAATAATCACACATATCTAGAAGAGTTTTAGTACTGAAAATAATTCAGAAAAAAAATCTAGGAAGAAACGCAGAAGCAGAGAAGATAACGGAGATGACACCACCTCTGGTCCGCTCTGGCGGGAGCGTTTCCACGCTTCCTGGGTTTGCAGCATTCAGACCTCCTTCCTGTGTCCCGCCCCCCAATACATGAGCCTCACTCGCAGGTAGGGTCTGCACTCCCCGCAGGTGCTGAGATAACCAGACATGTATCTCCCCAGCTTCCCTTGCAGCCGTGTACACGTGGCCCACGACCCACCACTGGCATGCCTGCTGTAGACTGTGAATTGAGAGTTGATCACACAAGAAGCACAGTCCTTAAAGATTCCCCACGGCCATGGCGGAGTGTAGCGTCATTAGTTTTCTGGAGCAAGGTCAGCAATGTCTAGAGCTCATGGTGGTGGTAGCAGAGTCCTGAGGAAGCCGGCTGTATGCGTACTCGTGGGCACGACTACTGACGAGCTGCCCTCCACGTTGGATGTTTCGACCATCCCCGTAGTTCTGGCTTTTCTGCCTAGGTCAGCCAGCATATCCACCTGTAACTAAGTGTACCAAGTGATGCATATATTCATGCTAAGAAGGCAGACAACTCGATCTCTGAGAAACAGTGGAAATTAATGTTGGTTATTTCGCCTGGTTGAGAACATCCTGTAAGATAGGAATTTGTCAGCTCCTGGTGGTGAATCAATGAGATTATCAGCCACGGCCGTGTGGAAGAATCCGCTGAACTGGAACAGATGATGGTCTACGAAGGTCCCACTTGTTCTGCGGAACTGAAGAAACGTGTTACTGTGAACGGGATCCTGTTCGAGCCCTTCCATAAGGATTCCAGGGTCTTCCCCCAATCTCAGAAATGAGTCAGCTCCCATGCACAGGGCATCTAGAATGGAGAGTGCCTTCGACGAGAAACCTGGCAGTGACATCATGAAAATCAATGGCCTTTTCCCAGATAGACCTTCCGCTAGTTGTCAGAGCAACTGTATACCGGCAAACGGAGACGCTTCTCCCTCACAGGCATCTTGGGACATTGGCCTTAATTCTTGGGAGCCGAGAACACCACGTGGTCCCCTTGGTGAAGCGGAGACATGTGGGGAGGCAGCTTGGTGAAGTTCGCCCAGTGGGGACCTAAAGCCCTCTGTGCATTTTCCCCTAAAATTCCTATGGGCAGAGGTCAAAAACATACATTTCATAACTAGAAGAATCTCCTCCTTGGACCCATGATATTAACAAATGGACTATGAAAATGGTAAATCCAAGTCACTATGGCATTGCTGGAAAAGTCGTAGCTGTGGAGCGGCCAGTGGCGGTAGCGTAGGGTTCTCGTCCCACTCGCTTGCGTTCGTGGGTTTGGCTGGCACAGAAGACCCATCTCGAGAATGATGAACGACTGTAAGCCTAAGTCCTTCCAAATGTAGTTTCTTTACTCAAGCAAATCAACTCAGCCCCAAACACTAAGAAGTGGATTTTGTCCCAATAAAAGGATAAAATCAAGAGTGGTTTTCCTTCACGTATCGGGAAGGACAGTACATCTTCACCGTCTCATCTCAGCTCAAATTAATTCCTCATCTTTGCAGAAAATGCAGCCCTCCGCCCACCCCACAGGACGTGAGGCTGGCCCACTCTAGCAAGGACAAAACGCAGAACGGACCTAGTGCGCAGGGGCTGGTCTCACTCGAGATTGCTTGGCCAGGTATGAGCTTACCGGAGACCGGAAGGTGGACTTGATAAAGACACAGTGCTCTGCCACCTCATGCATTTCCGGAATCTCATTGCCGGGGGACACCTAGGGTACATCTGTGCACAGGAAGGCGAGGTGCTTGGGCTCGTGGGTGCTGAGTGCTGTGGGTGCAGGCCGATTAGGGTGTCCGGTGTGGGCTGAGGGTTGACCTGGGGGTACAGCCCTCCCTTCTGTCTTCCATTCCTGGGCATTCTGAAAACTCCCAATACTTGTTTATAAATTGCCTTTTTGGCTTAAATGGGCCTGTTGGTTTCCTTTGCTTGCATCTAAGAACTTTGATACAGCATGCAGACACAAAATACAAAGACACACACACACACACACACACATACACACACCCCTAACTAACCCTGCTCCTCCAAGGCTAGAGCTTAAGCTCAGGTGCAGAATCTCTCCATGTCTTCTTCTCGTCATGGTTTTATTGCCGTCATGCGCCCAAAACCTGGCCTGTTTGCTTCTGTGCAGTGTCTCCTCTCACTGGTTAAGATCTTCTGAGCTTTCTGCATGGGGGTGGCCCCTCTCCATGCAAATCCTGTGGAGCTGTAGCTCTACAGAGTGATGGTCTCCAGCTGCTGTGCTAAATTCCTGTGGCTTTGGACAGGGAAAGGGTGGTCCAGAATCTGAATTCTGTCAGGAATGAAACAAGTAAGTAGGCTAATGAAAACACGCATCTTGGCTCTGTTAGTTACCAACCCTTTTATAGTATCAAGTTGGAAGAAACTTTGCAAGGAGAAACATCTTAACAATATATCTTTGATGTGTGGTCTTATTAATTTGTAATAATGGACATTCCAGCTTTATCCTGTAATACACCACACAGCAGGTGTCTTGTTACCCAATTATGGACTAAAGTGTCTTTGTCTTCTATCTCAGCTTATTCTCAAGGTGTACACAGAAACCACCCAGCAGCATCAGTATCCACAGGCATCTCACGAGAACTTGTTAGAAATGCAGCGTCTCGGGCCTCCCTCCAACCTACTGAATCAGGGTCTGCATTTTAGCATAACTCCCTGGTGATTTGCATGCACAGCAAAGTGTGAAAAGCATCGAGCCAGATCAGTGCTTTTCAAAACAAACATAATGCAAGCTCCATATTTAATTAAAATTTTCTAGTGGCTCCATATAAAAAGAAAACAGAAACACGTGAAATTATCCTCAATAATTTATTTTACCTAATAAAATACGTCTACAATACTATTATTTCAAAATGCAATCAACATACAATCTATTAATGAGATATCTTACATTTAAAAAATACCTGCTGTACGTTCTGCTCTTAGAGCCCGTTATTTGAACCAGCAACTTTTCAAGTATCCAGTTGCCACGTTTGCCCCGTGGCTGTCGTATCAGACGCTCAGGTGCAACCCACCACTTTTCTGTCTTCACACTGGAATAGGTCTGCTGGGTCCCCTGTCTAGAGAAATCGTGGCAATGCCCATATGGAGGAAAGTAAATAATGCTAATAAGCACACAGACATAAACATCAATAAATATGTATTGACAGACTGAGTGGAGGGATGTTTGCTCAACGCTGGGACCAGCCCTCCCTGACTCCTGCCCGCGCCCTGCAGAACTGCTTTGGTGCATCCTCTTCGTTTGCTGCTGCAATGTAGCTATCTAGTCCTCAAGTGCAATGCTGTACGTTCTGTCCTACTTAGATGTCTTCAGTTAGTTGTAACAGCAACACAGGCACGAGGTATTCAGCAGCATTGGCGTTTTGGGAACCTGGCCAGGCCCATTTGCTCGGTCTGTTCTCTCTCCTGGCACTGCCCGGTGGTTCCCTGAGGTCAGCCTGTCTGTCCTGTGCTGGCCGCCTGGCTTTCCCAGGCAGCTGAGTGTTCCCCACTGTCCAGGACTCGCTTTCCTGCTGGACATGCTCTGCTCTCGGTTCCCCAACCTTCCCAAAGTCCAGTGTGGACAGCAGCATATAGTACACTGGCTTCTAGATCTTTTACCGGCATAAATTTCAGAGACATCTCTTCCAGCCTCCCGTGATTGGCGGCGGGTTCCCCGCAGGGCCAGCTGGGACTGCTGCGTCAGCACTGCCGGTGCGTGTGCGGTGCGTGTGAGCCCAGGGCAGCCCCACCCGGAGAGCGCTGCACAGCCTGGGGTTGAATAGCAACAGTGCGCCGTTTTACGCAGGCCGTGAGGAGTGAGGATTAGATCCCAGCTGCCTAAATTTCTTTCAGAAAGTGGACTGATCTGGACAACCTACTTTATAAGATTGGAGTCTTGTTTCCCAAACTCACTTACTTTCCAAATAGAAATAAAAGTATAAACAGATGTTAGAACTGTGGAAAATTAGAAGTGAAATGTCTGCCTTAGAGATTGTCAACTTTATAGTTTAGGAAACTGAAGCTAGAAAGGTGGTGAATAGCTCAAAATCAACGATATGAGAGAGAGACACACATGGAGAGAAACAGAGTCGGAGAGAGACAGACGGATGCAGAGGGGGGTACAGGGAGCTGGAGAAAACCTTTAAGAAGGACACAGCCATGTGCTGAAGGTGGAGTCCTGGCCTGCATGAACGAGCCTGGTGGTTTCTCCACTAAAATCACACTGTCTTTAAGACATCTAAGAATGTTCGGTTAGTAGGAAATTAAAAATTCATTTCTAGGCCAATAGAGCTCAAATTGGGACATGAACTCAAACTTGAATAAATTTTTCTGTACCACATATTTCAAGCCGGTTTTGAAAAATCTCATTGAATTTGCTCTATCTTCTGACTAGGTCCAACACACCAGGGGAAGAAGGGAATTCATTCTTGGAGGATGAATGTCTAGAAAGAGCCAAAATTATTAAAAAATCAATTCTAGTAAATAAAGTAAATTCTCCACTTATTAATACTCTTTTGAGACCAAAAAAGAAATCCAATGTGTTTAAAAGGCAACCAGGGTAATTTTAAAATGCAGGCCTTATAAACTGGTTCTTTCTGGAAGATGGGTCTTGACACAAGTCAAAGCATGTCGGTCAAAGCCATTTAAGTACACGTGCACCGGACATCGGCCACATCAACCCAGACGTGTGTCAGCGTCCCCTTACTGACGTCCCCCGGGCTGCCTGTGGCCTCTGGGCTGTGGTACACCAAAGGCAGACCCGGCCAGCCTGAGAACGGCAAAGGAGCCCGGGATCCAGGAGGCATCGAGCAGAACCAACGTGTAGGCAAGAAGGCAGCCATAATTGCCGTAGCGAGTATGCAGGCCGGGGGTGCGGTGGGGAGGGGACTCTCAGGGAGGTGACAGTTTCCAGGCAGCAGGACCTTCAGCAGAGACTGAGCAAACAAAGTGGGGCCTCCTGGTTCCTGGAGACCTGCTGGTGGTGTTCAGCAGATGTTCCGCCTGGAGCAACCCCTCTCTACCCAGGGGCACTGCGAGATTGGGAAGGGCTGTAAGATTAGGAAGAAACAGATCCCCCAACAGGAGAAAAGGGCCGTGGGACCTGGAAGGGGCTGGCAATCGGAGGATGGAGCCGGGTGACCGAGAGCGGAGCTTCCAGGAAAGCAAAGAAAGCAAAAGGAAGAAAACGATACATCATTATCAAAAATATAGTGTATGTACTTAAAACATCTTAGATTTGTTCTCTTTTATTTTTCAAGTTACATTTTTTTTATCAATTAGAAAATGTGGATAAACAATCAGAATAAAAAAAATATCATGTGAAATTCCACCAGCCAGCTTTAGTGCAGTTAACATTATGCTGTTATGCCCAGGCATTTTAAACATTGTTTTCTATTAGTTACACTAATCGTAAATAATAAAACCCAGTATCGGCCTTTACCCAGCAACTTCTTTAAAAAACATTAAGACATCTATCTTTATATTTTATCTTTTAATTTTTAGTCCTTAGGTACCAAAAATAAGGAGAATTTAATTGCCACTTATCCATTCAACAATAATTACAAAAATTGGAAAAAAGGAATCATAAAACTTTTAAACTTAGAGAAACTTAAAAACACTGGAGACTCACTTATCTTTACAGTTGAAGAGACAAGCTCCGAGAAATTAAGAGTGTTTCATCCACCAGGACCTTTGCATTAGTTGTGACTGCCAGTCAGTGTGTTTGATGATTTATTGTTTACAATGGTCCAAAAATCACAAAACAGGTAACACAGTCAGTCTCAGAGTGTGTGCCTTTTGGACCAGGATTTTATATTCAACCTTACGCTAGAGGGCCTAACTCATGTAATTTGAAGGCATACAATGCACCTGTAACTATATAAAAGTGAGGCCTAATTTCAGAACACAAGGTGATCACCTCACTCACCCCTGGGTCTGTACATCACAGCCTGTCTGTGCCGAGTCCCGGCGCAAGTTACCTGAGCACGCCTTGCCTTTGTTTCCTCTTGTGCAAGATGAGGGACGTGGCAGGTGCCTCATGCTCGTGTTCCAAAGATGTAAAGTGTGGAAACTTGTCAGCTGGCAGCAAGTGTCCAGCCAGGGCTGGAAGATACTACTGGTATTGTCTTTGTCACTGTAAATAATGATAATCGTTTCCTCTAGGTAGGAATGGGGGGAAGAAAGGGAATGAGGATTTGGGTCTAAGGAAAGAGAACCTTGTGAACTTATATTCAGTGGCATATTTATTTTAAAAAATTGTAATTAAAATGACAACATGTTAGCATCAGGTAATTTATGTTGATGTGCGTGTACTTGGTGTCATATATTTAATATTTTTTCTTCATTTTTCTACATGTATGAAAGTATTCATATTTTAAAACATATATAATTTTTGCCAGCATAGTCTAATTACGTTTTCTGTCTTAATCCATTCCAAACATAACAACATAAATTCATAGATATTTCTTGATTTTGTCTTTTAACCTTTCTTAAGTTATAAAATAAAATAGATACGGGGATATGGTAGGGAATGGATGCAGAGATTATCGACGCAGAGATTAGTGAATTATAACAAAGCAAATCTCCCTGTTGGCCTCCACTCAGGTGAAGAAACAGGACTTTGCCAGCCCCCGCCACCCGGCCCCCATGCTCTGTCCTGGTCGCAGCCGCCTTGTCCTCCCCAGATTCGCCGCTGTCATGTAGATTGTCCTCAGACAGCCTAGGCACGGTGCAGTTCCGTGCGTTCCCTGCGTGTGTTCCGGCAGAGGGCCACCGGGCTGCGGCCTCAGCGGAGTCAGGGCCACACCCGGGGCTGCGGGGCTGTTTCCACCTCGAGGTACCTGACGTCTGTAGTGCTTTTGGGAAGTTATCCCTTGTTGATGTGAATGACTGCATAAATGGATTCGGTGGGGACTGCAAAATGCTGACACTCTGTCTAATTCACAACTTATTTTTCCTACATTAGACCGAGTAAGGAGATGCTTCCTTCACCGCTGCCTTGGTCTTTCGTGGGCGTCGTCCGGGAAAGAGGGTAAGTGCTTGGTTTCCCTTTATTTACCGTTGTCAGGACAATGAATTTGTTCCCTGTAATCCTTCAAATGTGACCAATTAGTTTTTTAAAAAGTTTTAGCAAATGAATTTAAACATATTTGTTAGGTTTGTACGTGTTACAATTGCTTTCCTTCTTGAAGCTCAAGTTGCTCAATCCTGGGCCACTGCGATCCCCTTCAGGAGGGATCTTGACTGGTGTGCTGCCACGCCGGTGGTCTGGGACGGCTTCCTTTCTGGGCAGCACGTCAAGATGTCCCGGGCTCAATTTGCACTGTTCCTGCTCCGTTTTCCTGAGAAGCTTTGGTTTCTTTCTCTGAGAAATCGTATTTCAAGATTCCCATCTGGGTGTTTGCAATGATGTTTGCAGTTGGGCTGGTTCTGTTTCTGGGCTTTTCCAATGAGCACGGCCACAGCTCCACGATCAAACAACGCACACGTTCACGTTGGCCCTTCTGGTCAAAGCCAGGACTGTAGGGCTTCTTATTTTCTCTCTTACAGAGCTCGTATCTATCCTCTTTCCTCTATTTCAAAAATCCATCAAGGGCTGAACAGATGATTTAATAAAAATATCCCATAATTACTTTCTTTTGGTTTTAGCCCAAAAGCATATTAGCCTCAAAATAATAATACTAAATATTACCACCACCAATACGGTTTCTGAAGAGTTTAAAAATTGTTTTTGCAATTGGTTGTCTCATTCTCCCTCTATTTTTTATAGCAGAACTACAGTTACAATGTCAAAGGACAAAGACACTAAATATCACCCTCTGGTTTATCCTTTTTTAGTGCCGTGCCTGCAAGAGCTACGTATTCACGAGGGATACAGTCTGTCTGTTCAGATGCGTCCCCACTGGGGTTCACCAAACCTCACTGTCCAGTGGACTCCTCCAGAAAGCCCCATGTAAACACCTTTGCTGGATCCTAATGGGTCTTTTTGCTGGAAGTAGAGATCCTTGGTTCACATTTCTTTGAGGTTCTTTCACGTGAGAGTACATTTTCATATACAAATTCCCGCCAGGCAAACTTGTCAGGGCTTTCCTCACCACCCACCGCATGCTCGCCTCTGCGGATCCACTGGGACAAACCAGGGTCCCAAGATGCTCTTGCTTTCTTTGAGCTTGGCCACCCCTCCTGGCCTCAGGTCAGCCCTGACCCGCCCTGGGGACACCATCTCCCCGCTGTTCGCTCAAATGCGCTGTTTCTTGGCTCGCAGAACCAAGGGGTGAAGAGCCCCCTGGTTTGTTTGCTGATGAAACACGGATGCCCAGTGCCCAGCGTGGCCATAGCCAGGTGTCTGCTGAAAGAGTCAATAGGTTAACAAGTAAACGAGTGAGTGAATTCGTCACTCTGGCAAGCAAAATCCAAGAGAAACTAAAGCAGTCAAAAAAATGAAAAGAAAGAAAAGGATAATTTTCAGAGCAAAAACAATCCCTGGCATTAATAATTAGGATTTACCTTACAAGTGACCATGTATTGATAGAAGTTTACACTCAAAAGGTGAGAAAGCTCCAAAAGTACTTTTTTGTAAACAGTAGGTTTTAGAATCCTAATTTTAATTCCATATCATCTTAATTAATTCACCTCTTTTTACTTCTGTTTCTATCTTCAAAGAAAACAAGGAGGAAAGTAAACTCTCTATTACAAGAGGACTTACGCATCCTTCAAAGCCCTGGACAAATTCCATGAAAGTGTCCCGTGACCGTCCTCCCCTCTCGCTGGCGTATCTGGGGCCGTCCTCCAGTTTGACCCGCTCTGCCGACCACCCTGTGCTGGAGTGACTTGCCCGATAGCTCACTCCCCACGGAGCAGGGAGTATCTATCTTTGTATGCTGTATACATCCAAGAAGTGCATCTTACATAAAATAAGCACTCAAGGATGTATTAAATTGAAGAACATTTTCCATTCGAATTATTGTCCATACTGTTATTTGGAGAAGCATAGTAAGCATGGACTGTTAATAGGATCTGATAACCTGGCTTTTTACGTATTTACATATATTCACATTGAAAAAGCTAAGTAAAGATACACAGAGACCCTCTGTAGACACTGAACAGCTGAGAAACAAGAGGATGTTTTTTCTCATTTTCAAGAGTTTTAAATGGTGAGTTGAGAAAAATACATTACTCTTTTGAACACAGGACATCATCCATCCTCTACTTGGGCAGCATTTAATTAATTATCTCTGGAGGGTTACTTTATTTAAAAAGATCAAGATATTTTACAAAAAAATAAAACTACACCAATTTAGAGCACCAAAGAAACAATTTAAAAAATACAGAGGGAAATCCTCATCCTTGCCAGCCTGTTACCAGTCTGAACAGTGTGATTCTCTGCTGATGTCGATCCACAGTGAACGAGTCCTTGTCAGGGACGTTTGAACAAGTGTGAGGCAGATGAATCTGGAATCTACCTACCTGTCTATCTGTCTATCTGTATATATGATGTGCCAAAAATAAATTTAAAACAAGACTTAGGAATGAAGTTTTGTGAATCCCTGCCCAAGTTTAAATTTTGAACACATTATGTTTCACTCTAAAAATAAAACATTTTTAAATACAAGCGTCCTCTTGTTGTTTGATGCTTCTTCTATACTCTGTGTATCACCATACTCATACCATCTTCTGTTTCTCATAATTAGATTCAATAGGTTTTACTAATTTCTTCAAAGGAGAATGGGAACAGGGGTGGAAACTTCTGTGCCCTTAGGATATTTTTTTCCAGTAGATTTTCAAGAGATTTTCAACCTCTTATCAGCAATTTCTACTGAGATCTGTGCCTTATATTTTGCAGGTATCATCTGATTCTGTCACCAATGCATTCAGTACCCATTTTTCTCCAGTTCTTTCATTCCATTACGTCCCACGACGAGGATAAGTTTGTGTTGCCATCTTTGTTTTCATTTTCTCAATAACTTCCACTTACGTTCAGTAAATTTTCTGAACTATAATGGTGAATATTTACCTTGATTAACTTTTTCTGTAAGTTTTGGAATTACTAAATATAAGCATTAAAACTAGTTTTGTTGTGTGAGTTATATTTGTAGCCACTACACCAAGTCTTAAACTTCACTGAGACATTAGTTAATAGGCACAAAGCCTCTTGAGCATGGGGAGAGTTCTCTAAATAATTCGAGCATGAATACTTTATAATCCAATGTCAGTAACTTCCTCAGTTCTTAAAATTTGGCTGGAGCCTGCCTGACACCAGCGTGAGTGCAGCATCTCTTCATCGCTAACTCCAATTTCTTCTTCTGGAGTCTGATCTCTTTTCTCTTTTCCTCATTTATTTAGGACCAGAACAAATGAACTTCTTACATCTTGTGCCTTCTGATGCGTTCTTGCTCCTCCTGAGGCTCTGAGGTCCTCACCGCCCAACCTGCATCGGAACCACGCCTGGCTCTTCCCTTAACCCCTCCTGAAATCGTCTGTAGCTTTTCTTGGTGCTATTACACTTCCTTAGGTCCTTTCTCTGCTGCGTAGCTCACACCATGCCCCACCTTTATTTCTGTATTTTGCCCACGGTGGAACGGAACAACTTGCTTGTTTGGTTAAAGAAAGCCTAATCTGTAAGCTTATATCGCTTCCTTTAAGGAATAACAGAAAAGAAAGTACATGTTTTCTTTCTTTCTTGCATATAATTTAATTTCTATTCCCTGACTCTGGAGTACCCCGTGTGTGGCGTGTCTCTGCTGTGCAAGTGTGGCCCCGTGGTCAGGGAGCCGGTCACAAGTGCTAGCTCTGCCTGTCAGTGGGAAGGCACAGTGGTCACTTGTCCATGCCGCCAGGTGCTTTGGGGCTGGGCACTTTGTCCTGTGAACTGCTGTCCTTCGGTGGTGGACCACTGCTAGCTCTGGGGTCAGACATCCCAGGCAAAATCGCCCTTTCTCACTGCACCTGAGCAACTTAGAAAGCCAACTCTGAAACCCACCTCTCTACTTTCATGACTCCTAATCCCATTGCCATTTTTTTCTAGGCTGTGGCTCATTGAAAGCTCATGTTTGTGCGTTTCAATAACAATAATAATGAATATTACATATTCAGAACAGCCTGGTGACCCCATTCTTTTTACGTGATCCATTCTCATGTTGGCAAGGATAGCTGTTGATGTCCACTGGAGCTGTTCAAGGGGGAAGTTCTGAAACTGCAAACGCTAATTTCACCACCTGGCGGTTATCACTGAAAACGCCAGGAGATGCAATGGGGCCATTGGGAAGGGAGAAAGTATTTGTTAATTTGTATCAATTCAGAGGTGGAAACGAAAGTAACTTGGTAGAAATTGTTCCTTCCTAGCTGGGCGCTTCCAACTAACTGATGCAACAGTATCAGTTTGTAGCATCTCTCCAACGTGTCAGATATTTGCATATGGAAAGGTGTGGAAAAACAATCTAACAAGGCGTTTGTAGAACAGTTTTGGGCGGTACATTGCAGTAGGCACTTTACCTATATTCTCATGGCATTTTCTCCTCACGTAAAAGCTTCAAGTTGCGTAGTGTTGACAGCCATGTTATAACTGAGACAATGGAAACAATGAGAAATTATAAAATGTAAACAAGTTTAATTGACTGATAATTTGGCCTAAAACCAAAACAATACAGACTTTATTGCTTTGATAAATATTTCTCCATGACAAGAGTAATGGAACAAACTTCTACATGGCCTTTTGAATACTTGACTATTATCCAATTAAAACTCAAGTCTCTATCACATTATTTGCTCCAGAAAATGACCTGTGTTTACTCACAATTTTTTAAAAAATTTTAATTATAATAGTCAGCAAAAGAGAAAGTGTGTATTATCATGTAGAATTTTTCTTTTTCTATTCAAATATCATCATTGTCACAAAAGTTTTGGTGTTCTCTGTTGTGTGTGCATGTGTGAATATTTGAAAACTACAGCTTCTTTTCCTAATTTAGACTATCAGTTACCACAGATGGTCTCAACAGAAAAATGAATTACATGTGAATATACCACAACCAATCCCAAATGAATTTCTGCTTCATAGATTTCTTTTCTTCTTGTAGCTTTATTATGGTTTAATTGACAAATAAAAATTATATGTATATTTATGATGAAATTTCTTAATTTAGTACATACACTGTCTGTGCATCATGTTGGTTTCCATGAATATTTGTGCTGTTAATATCATTGCAAAAATAAAACATTTCTTCAATGTTGAACTTCATCGAATTTACTGATTTACTGATTTCTCTACTTGAGGCATCCAACAACACTGAAATAAACCCAGCCTCCTTCAGCTGTTGAGGAAGTTTTTCCTCTGCCGATGCAGCTCGCACAATGCTAGTGATTGCTGCACTTCCTGTACATGAGCAGGGAAGCTTGGCCTCACGAGGGAGAAATTAATTTATAGCAACATTTTTTAGATCTTAAAAAAATGTCCTGCTTCACTGAGAGACATGTATACACTTTCTGTCAGCACACACAGTAAGTTATTGTCCTTAGGCATAGACATCATTTTCATCAAATTCATGGAAGACAAGGAAAAGGTGAGGAATTGTCACAGACTAAAGGAGACTTGTGTATTAGACATCAGAATCGAAAGAAGGCATTAGGAAAAATTGGAAAAATATGAATATGGTCTGTTAAAAGTATAGTTCCAAGGTTAATATCCTGGTTTTGTTGATGAGTTTGTGATGACATAACATTTTTTTTTCTTTTTCCTTTTCTCTTTTTTCTTCCAGAATACAAATGTTTTGGTTACATGAATTACTTTTGTACAGTTTAAGTTAAAGTTATAGGTGTGCCGATTACCCAGATAGTGTGCATTATAACTGTTAGGTATGAATTAATCTATCCCTTCTTCCCCCCACCTGCTTGATTTGTGTTGAATTTTACTACAATATGTGCATATAAATGTTGATCATTTAGTTCCAATTTAACAGTGAGTACATGTGGTGTTAGTTTTTCTATTCTTGCTATACTTCACTTAGGAGGATGATCTCCAATTATATCCAGGTTGTTACAAAAGGTACTAGGCTCACTATTTTTTTATGGCTGAGTAATACTCCATGGCATACACACACCACATTTTATTAATCCACTCATGTATTGATAGGCACTTGGATTGTTTCCACATCTTTGTGATTATGAATTGTGCTGCTATAAACATTCAAATGTAAGTGTCTTTTTGACAAAAAACGTCATTTTTTGCCTTTGAGTAAATGCCCAGTAGGGGGATTGCTGGATCATATGGTAGGTCTACTTTTAGCTCTTTGGGGTATCTCCAAACTACTTTCCATAGAGGTTGAATTAATTTGCAATCCCACCAGAGTGCATAAGAGTTTTCTCTCCACATGTATGCCAGAATCTATTGCACTGGGACTTTTTGATGAAAGCCATTCTCACTGGAGTTGGGTGATATCTCATTGTGGTTTTGATTTGCATCTCCCTGATGATTAGAGACACAGAGACTTTTTTCATATGTTTATTGGCCATTAGTCTATCTTCTTTTGAAAATCTGCTCATATCTTTTGCCCACTTTTCAATGGGATTGTTTGATGTTTTCTTGCTAATTTGCTTGAGTTCTTTGCAGATTCTGGTTGTTAGCCCTTTATCGGATGTATATCAATAGTATGCAAATATTTTCTCCCATTCTGTAGGTTGTCTATTTGCTCTAATGATTGTTTCCTTGGCTGTGCAGAAACTTTTTAATTTAATCAAGTCCCATTTATTTATTTTTGGTGTCACTGTGATTGCCTTTGGGGTCTGCTTCATAAATTCTTTGCCTAGGTTGATGTCTAGAAGAGTTTTTTCCAACCTCTTCTTCTAGAATTCTTATAGTTTCATATCTTAGTTTTAACTCTGTTATCCATTGTGAATTAACATTTTTTCTTTATTGAAGTGTAATTTACATATCATGTCTTTACTCCATTTTAAGTGTTCAATTAAATGGTTATTAGTAAATTTACCAAGTTGTACAGCTATTCACACAAATCAGTTTTAGAGGATTTCCTACCACCTGTTGAGACCCCTAATACCCATCTCCAAATACATTTCAGGCATGCCCCTCCCCTTCACAGTGCTCACCACATCTCTCAGATGTGGGTCCACCCCCACCCCCCAAATCCCTAGTGAACACCACCACCATTTGAGCAACATAGTGTTAATCAGTCAGTACCAATTTGACAGCGAGTACAAGTGGGGCCCATTCTTCGGGTCTTGTGTCACCTCACTTCGAAGATTAATCCAGGATAATATAAGCGGTGCTAGCTCACTGTCATTTCTTAAAATTGAGTAATATTCTATTGAAAACATATACCAAATTTTAATGATCCACTCATGCATTGACGGGCACTCAGGTTGTTTCCACGACCTAGCAATAGTGAATTGTGCTGCCGTAAACATTCAGGTGCAGATGTCTTTATAATAGAATGTCTTATGCTCTGCAGAATGGGAGAAAATATTTGCTCTCTACACCTCTGACAAAGGTCTGATAACAAGAATCTACCTAGAACTCAAAAGAATTAACAAGAAAAAAATCAAACCACCCCATTTATAAATGGGCAACGGAAATGAACAGAAACTTT